>OMNV01000498.1:10923-81301 GCA_900303265.1 Brotula barbata
CCCCCTGCCGTGCCCCCCCCTGCTCCCCCTCCCTCAGTGGGGTCGTCTGATCCACCCCAATGTGCCTGCGATTCCTCTGGCCAGCATCTGAACATATGGTGACAGGGTGAGAGGATGAGGGAGGGTGGTGTGCAGATAGTGGCCTCTGCAACACCAAGTTCCTGTGGTGCCCTGGCCACTCCCCATCCTAACACACTGCCACCCTGCGCAATAGAGACGTCATGATCTCATATAAACCAACCCACATGTATGTTTGTCGATTATGACTGAGGGGAAGATTAGTGTGTGGATGACAAAGTGTTGCGTGAGAACGATGCTTATGACGCCTGTACATTGAATAATTTGATCTGCTATATATAAGCAAACCAATTTATTTGCAACAAAAGGCATTATACACCCCTGAAGTCTGGTTTTAGTTGAAACTGTCTCCTGAAAGTATTTATTTGAGACGGGTAGGTTTTGTTTTGTTTTTTTAACGAAGATGGGTTGATATGACAGTTTCATCTTTTTATGTATATTTGTCGGGTCTTTTTACTAATCGGCATTCAGTCATGTCTCAGCAAAACTGCGTACATGGGTGCGAAAAGACAAATTTCCTCATGTGGACAATAAGCTTTATTTTCTTCTTTTTAAAATCTGATTAACTGCATTAGCTAAATGTCAACATACTATATTAATAATACTAAATTAACAGTGGTCATCTACTGCACAGGGCAAATATTTCATAGCTAAGCTAATCACCTGTAATGGTCATGACAACTATGCATAAGATGACATTAAATATTTGAGCATCATGTGCTTGATGACCTGTAACTACTCCTCTGAACCACTTCAGGAAGAATTATACTAAGAATGAATTCTCCATGCATATGGCATGAAGAAAACAAGATCTGAGTGGGGGCTTAAATCAATATACATATCAGCAAGCATACAGCAAGGACACCTCTGGCACTCCCGAAGCAACCGCCTTTAATTAGCTTTTCAGCACAGCCTGTTAAAATCTGCTAATAGGGCTGCTGTGTGATTTCTTCACTAAAATTGGCCTTTAAATCCACAATAGTATAATTTATATCTAATACACCTTTGCACAACAAGTAGAATATATTTTTCAAATGGTCAACAAAAATCATACTGTTAAAAAGGGCAATGGTCAGATGTCTTAACAGCAAATCCAAAAACAAACCCAAACAAAAAGTCAGAGAAAACAAAGAAAATCTGATGAGCTACAGGGAATACAAAGCAAGAATTGGTTTGTTTGTCAAATGAAACGCACACTGATTAAGTCCTCAAACTTGTACTGAAAATGGCAATATCTCAGCGTTCATATGCTGCCGGTATAGCATCATCCCTCCCCCTCACCACCATCTCATTAATAGAAACTCGATTTGCGGACAGCTGCACTCGCGTACACATTATAGGAGAATTGATTGCACCCAGCACACAATGAAAAGGATGAACACCAGGGAGGGAGGGAGTGAAAGAGGAGTGAATTAATTAAGAGAACCAGGTGGTCAAATGTTGGTGGAAAATCACTAGCTAATGACACATCACATTGTGGCCACAGTCTTGCAGTGGACGCTTGTCTATTGTTGAGATACTGACGCTTCAATATAACCTGACCTTATGCTCTTAAAGACACATGGTAAATGAGCGCGTGTCATCCACATACTCCAGAGTATGATGATACAATCCTGAAATGTAAACCTTCCTCTTACACAAACAAAAGTGAAGAGTCATGAATGAATGACTGCTGTCACCCCAGACAACTCTTGGATGACATTCTTTTAGGCTATTGAGTAATCCACTTTAATTAACCCCCTGCTTTGCATTTCAATACGTAATGTTATCGATGCTCATTAGATGTAGAGATGTAGAAGAGTTTCTTAAACGCAGGTACGCCTAGTTATGAATATTCTGATTGGTAACAGGTATCACAATGACATCACCATATCACACATTTTTACTTTAATAATCTCGAACAATTTTAACGTTGCTGGTGAACTTTTAATATTAACTGGGAAAATAATCAAAACTTTAAAGAGAATATAGTCACCAACTTGCAAAGTCCAATGAGCAACAGAGCTCCATATTATAAAGAAGTTGTGCCAAAAACTCTGAAATATCTACGAGTTATCCGTATACATGCGTTCAAGACCACAAAATTATTACTATAGCGATAGCATGGTGAAACTTAACGTAACATGTTTGACGAAAGCAACATTTTGCGAAGTAAGTTTAAAGGATAACAATGGTGTTAAATTTTGTAACGCTAATAATGAAGTGCCGTAACTAATTTATAAACCTCGCCCAATCCTCAATATTTAATGGACGTGTTTATAACTGTTTCTAACGAGGCGCGATTTGGAGTAACAAAGACGGCTTTCAAACTACAACAGCACTACAGTATAATGGGAGTGTTCAAGTTATGTGTTGTTAAATTTATATGTTGGTCAGCTAATTACACTCTAGCATGTGTGGTATCTCAATGATGCATTACATTATGAACGTTGCACAGGCACAAATGGGCCCTTAAGCAAAATAAGACACATACAGCGTTGTGTAGCTTAGCTTTTCTGTGTGGAAAATGGCTCTGTGCTCGTCTTACCTGGCCTGTGCCTCGTCCAGGCTTTCGTCGGTGATGGCCATTATTTGCTGTAAGATATCCCCTATGTCTTGTTGAGGCTGACCGAGGGACTGCTGTTTCCTGACCGAGTCTGGGTCACCAACATCGGCCTGTGATAGTCCACCGAGTCCAGTGAGACCCGTCATCATTCTGGTCTGGTCATCCATACTTTCAAAGAAAACTCGCCGTTTCCCTCAGTCGAAGAATACACACAAATAGCTAGCCTGTTAGCTAGCCAGGAAAGTATTTTCTACGACAAACCATACAATACTTCTTACCGCGCCCGATAACGACGATGTGAACGCTAGGAAATAGCTGACTATGGTAAATAAAACTGATCACGCAAACGCGCTCTACATTCGCGAGCGTGTTTTTTTTTCTCTCTCAAGTCAATAAACGCGGCCAAGCTAATGCTAGCTAACCACCGAGTGAAAGCAGCTAATGTTAGGTTAGACGCTGTAGCCCCGCAGAAAAGCAGCAGCAGCAGCAGCAGCAGGGACACACATGCACTGAATTTCTGAGCTGGCCAACAGCGCCTCGCTCATTTTCCAACAAAACGAAAAAAGAAAAAAATAACAGGCTAGCGCCGTTGAGCTGGAATAAAACTCGTCAACTGCAGAGGGGAAAAGCCCGTAGACGTGAAAACAGCGAGTAAGCTCGCGCACCGTCTGGCTCCAATCAGAAACCACCTACCAAAACACACCACGGTTTGCCATTGTTGTTGATGTCGCGCGAGGATGTGGGATGTGCTGGCTACGCGAGCGGTGTTGACCATTGAACACAATGGATATTAGAGCGCGAGCTGCGGGCGACATGGAATAATAATGTCAGATAGACAGTGGACAATTCATTTGCAGTACATTTGATGTTAATACTGTAATACTGACTTAATAACTGCTTTATTACTGCAGTTCAAGAAAGACGTACGTGCAAAACCACGAATGTTGTGTATGGATAGGCCTGTGTACAAGTTAAAGTTATTTTTCTCATAACAGAATTATCATGAATGCCTGCTGACAGCTGCGTACAAAATGTAATTTCCCATTTTACCTAAATACAAATGGAAAAATTAAGTGAAATAGGTGAACATGTATTTTATATCTATATGTACAAATCTCATTTTTCATCAGCTGTACATCAGTTATGTATAGTATATGGTCGTACATAATTTACATGATATAGTAATTTTCGAAAGATTTATATATATTTCTGTAATTCCTCATCGTGTTTTAGGTGTCACTGGATCCAGACTACAAATCTTTTTGTTCTGCTTTACACTTTGCACTACTAAAAATGACAATACAACTAAACTGAATCTTGACAGTCCAACTAATTCAGCCGTTTTTCATCCATATCATATAGCCCACTTGCTATAGGAACCTCCCAATCCTCTGGTGGCTCTTAACCATCCCCAACACACCTATCCTCAGAGATCTCTTGTATGGACTTATTGAGCATTGTATGTAGTGTTCATCTACTTATGACCCTCTGAGCCTCTCTTATCTGTGCTGCTATACGTGGCTACATATATAAAACAGGTGATTTAGCTTTATTAATGCAGGCAGTGTGTAGTCCAGGAAGCACACTATCATGAAAATAGGTCAGCCATTTTCTGGTGCTGAGACGGTGAGGTGGCATCCATCTTTGGACTAAAACTTTTTTTTGGTAGTTATAAGGTTTGCAGGCATCAATTTGCATTGTTTTGAATTCAGTCTCTGCATAATCGCAACCTAAGTTATGTTATGTGGTGTGGCTTTGCCTATCGACTTCAAAGTATAGTCACTTGACACATTATAATTAAGACTCTGAGTCTGTTTCATGCAAAACCTGATGTTACAATATACTCACTACAGTATAGTTTATGTGGCAATAATTAAAATAATGGTTTGTTTTTCTGGATGAGCAAAAATATTCTCCCGCACCTTGTCCCAAGATAGGTCTTTACAATAATATAATACAGTAAGTATTATATTATTGTTTATCCCATGCAAAATGTAGCTTATTATGTTATGTCAGACCCACATGACTTGCAGGAGAAGAGAAGAGGTTGCTTTATATAGCTTCATATGACTACTGGGGGCCCAACTGAACTCACCCAAATTATATGAACCCAACGACTGTGATCTTGCCCTTAGTGAAGTAGGAGAGCGAACAGAATCTGCAATATCTGTAAGTAGTTTAACATATTACAGATGATCTAGTAATGCATAAAACAGTAATCTAGTTTCTATATATGTCAGTGTCCTTTTGACCTGTGTCTTAAAGATGCTATACTGATATGAATGTGTGGGCAGCTTGTGGTAATTTAATAGCAATATTCAATCTCGAAGCAAAACAGTCTAACCTAAGAACATCAGTCTGTTGTAAACCCCTGATGAATGAAACACCCATCAGTTTTCAGTATGAAAATGTTGACAGCCCAGATTGAAAACAAGTGTCCTCGTTTTTTTGCAAACCGGGCAATTCTGCTGTAGTTTATCACTCAGATCAGAGAGACAGCTTTCCAAGATGAATGGCTGGCTGAATGGATGTGGAGGAGAGCCGCAGCCAACCTTGCTGCACAGTGAAGAGATGATGGCTGTGCATAAGGGAGTGGGACCAAACTGGCAGTGGTTTATGCTGACGCTCTATACATCCATCTACTACAATCTGTGGCTAATCAATCTAAAGTTAGAGACAACAAGAATAGAGAATACAGTGAAACCTAAACAATAATTGCTCTTTGCATCTACATACATTGCAAGACACAGTTTAGCCAGAACAATCAATTTAGAAGTTAATTTTATTTCTGCTAAAAAAATAATCTTGATGACCTCTACAGCAACCAAACCAATAATGTAAAATGCATTTAAAAAACCCCAAAACAAGATAGTATATATGTAAAAAGCTTATCTTTATGATAGTAATCTACTAACAACAACAAGGCTTAAGCCTGGTCACATATGCATTTTATCCAAAATCAAACACTTAAACAAGGCATTTTCTGGGGTTTTGTAAGAAACAGCTTGCTAATCTCCATGGTTAACATGGCTATATTACTGATGAGTGGCATGTCTTGGTGACACCTACAGTGGTCTTGTTGTGATGTATCAGGTCCTTGGACATAGGAAAATAATAATCAAGATGCTATTGAAACAGCAGTCACGTGGTGCTGAAACATCTAAAAACATCCAGTTTTCAATTCAATTCACATATCAGACAGAATGACACCAGCAATTCACCAGTTAATCTTACGGGGCAGTTGTTCCCAAATAAGAAGCGTTGTCATTAGACTTCAGGTGAGGAGGCATTTTCAGTGGCATTGAAAACTTCTTTATGTGTTTTATTCTCTGTAAATGGTTCAAAGATAATTCCTGTGAAACTCCTCTTCGTTTGGATGCTAAACCTACCCCCTCTCACCCCACAAGCATCAAGCCTCATTTTCATCTAAATAAGAATCGATCTTTCCTGCTGTGCACCATCCTCCCTTATTCACAACTTACACGGTCACAACCCCACTTTTCTTCCCCCTGCTTGTCCCTGTGCACCCCAGTCACTCTCTTGAATATGATCATGTAGAAATCCCACCATACACCATGGTGGAAATCACAAATGCAGAGCACGGAGAGTCATTTGCTCTTCTTGTTTTAGGGGACAGATTCCCACCTTACTGGAACATTAAGAGCAAAAGAATGCTAGAGACATTAATAAGTGGATGGTTGTGAGATGAGAGTGATAGTGAACAAAGCTGACTGACTGGTACAATGTCAAAGCTTCGTTCTGCATCAATGACCCAGGCAAACGTAAGAGATGGGGGTGAGTCACTGTGGGGGAGGGGCCTCCTTGTGAATGGTCAGGGGACAGATGAAGTGAAATGGATGCACCACCAAAAAGACATTAAACGTAACAGCGGATCAGCACAGAATAGGCGCTAGAGATAAAATTAAGGACAGAGGTAATTATGTATTTAAAATGATTCACGTTTGATCTACAATTTTGTTTCAGTTAGTTAATGTTTACCTGTTACATAAGTCCATTCCAAACAAAAACATTGTCTATTAACTTCTGCACTAATTTAATGATATTATTTTGGGAAATTATACTAAAAATATTAAATGTTCCACATCTTAGGTAATTAATTTGGAGATACATATTATTGATTAGAATGGTTTTCCATGTTTACCTGCATAAATGTAAGGCATTTAAGGATTTTGCTTGATAAAGATGCTTTTGTTGTCCTTTTTATTTCTATAATTTAATATTTTACCAAAACCAGAATATATAGTTTATTAACCTTAAAGGGGTAGAAAACTAAATTGACAGAATGTAGCCAAAGTTTTCTGAATCATTCTATTTATTCTATATTGCAAATTGCAGTATATTGCTGTCTAGGCCTAAATTTCAGGTTTCTCGGGTGAGTAGGTAAGTAATTGTGACATTTTCTGAAAAAATTCACTCTAGCCATGCAGGGCTTGTGACCGGTTTGAATAGAGTGGTGCTGCCACCTCCTGGTCAAACATTTAGACTTGTTTTAATAACGGTCCTAATAAGTTTGTGAAAAGGCCTTTTATTTGACAGGGAAACATCACAATACATACAGGGGCGAAATCGAGTAATTATATTTACAAAATTTTACAGAATGATGAAATCACATACACAAAATGATCCCCACATGCAAATCATCAAAACCACGGCCCACTAGAGTTTCCTGGTACCAGCTTGCTTTCAGGCACAGTAGTTATGTAGTTCTCAGGGATAAAGGCATTTCCACCAGATTTCTGATGAGGTCAGGTGTAGGATCCTGGAGTCCCACGTCTGCTGCTGGAAGGCAAAACAGACAAATTAAGTATGAAATTACCAGATCACTGCTAAAAAATAAGATAAATTTCCATTGCAAAATTAGAACAAAATTCAATACCCAATCTGCCACTGGTCTCTTTGACAACTAACTGTGAGTGGTCCCTCACTGACAGCAGCTCTTTAACTATCATACACTGGGTGTCCATCTATAGACAAAAACACATACATCAAATTATCAGAGGTTCTCATCAAGAATCATTACAGTTGAGGCATAAACCAGTTACCCATTTGAGCTTAAAGCAAAATGGAAGAAATGTTTCTTAAAAGTTATTAAGTGGTATAAAAATGTCACTCCCAACAACATACAATCAATGCCATGGTGTGCAATACAGGCTGCTGTCTGCGGAGGACAGCATAGTAGTCGGGTTTACTCTGTATCAATTGGTACTGCGTTGACTGGGTTACAGATGTAGGTTCTAATGTTATGCCTCCCTCCTTGGCCTGCTCCACTTTTCTGTGACAAATAGAGATACACACATTAATGACACACAGTAATGCAGTAGCGACACAGTAAACCTTAATGAAAATACACACACTCACCTTTCCAATTCCTCTGCCTTTTTCTTGTGTTTGTTTAACAGTGCCTCCCAGGAGTCAGCCTCAACCTGTAGCCTGAAACACAGCATGACCAATAAAAACAAAACAAAAAAAACTAAGAAATTAATAAAAATACCACTTCAAAGGTTTGATCAAAATCAGGTGGAGTGAATGTGAATACATTGTTTAATAGATTTTGTGCACGTAACTGATTTTAAACAAGGAAAACTATCACAAAGAGAAATGTACCTCTGGATGGCTTTCTGGAGATTCTCCATGACTCTCTGCATTGCAGGATCATTAGATCTGAAGCAAAGATGAATATAAGGATAATATTAATAAGCTATTTGGAAGTGGCATCGAGTATCACTCAAGAATAGCTGACCAGTGTATTCAAACAGTGATGAACAATTGCATCACCTGGCTGCACTCGCTGAGAAAGGTCGGCCCTGTGCTTCACCGCATATGTCTTGGGCCAAACAATCCCACTCTTTCTGCATGTGCTCAACTAAGACAAGGAAAAGCACAGTGAATAAATATTAACAAATACAAACTGCTTCCTATTGTCAATGACAAATTTGAAAGCTGCCTGAACCAAGTATTAAATCTGTCTACAAATGAGGTATGGCAAACACTGACCTTGTTTCTGAAATGACTCAAGCGAGGTGTTTGGCACCGACTGTAGAGAACTTTGAGTCCTCTCTATTGCCAGCTAGAGACAAAACAGGTGGGGTATATCACCAATTTCAATCAACCGTTGGTGACAAGATTGTTGTGACAAACAATAAAAAATTGAACTTCATGAAGATGGATCCACCAGTGATTACCTCAGAGTTTTAAGAGGTCAGTACCTGAAATGGCAAATGAAACGCACCTTCATTGAAGCCTGCATTAGCTTCTCAAGCCTCTCCTGCTGTGATAAGGATGTACTTATGCTGCTGCACAAGGCTAGGAGAAACAAAAAATAAGTAAAAAAGTAAGTAAAAAAAATATATAATATCACTATTCTCAAGGGTCAAACAGCTTACTTTGATATGGGTTGGGGAGTGCAGGAAGAGATCTCCTGCCTATGGTTGCCCTCCTCCATGATTTTCTGCGTGCACTGGGACTGACAGAGGGATTTTCAGCGGGGGCAAATCCCTCCATATTATCTGTGTGCTCCACGGTCTCTGACTGTCCCTCTACTGTAGCATCTATCATCTGCACAGGAGCTGTTTGGGGATCTATGCAGGGGGATTTGTGTGGGGGAGCTGTGTAACTTAGGGATGAACATCTTTTGGAGGTCCGTCTCACCGAGATCACCTTGGAATACAGATTAAATAAATTGGACTTTCACGCGTTCAAGCCACAGTCTGAAATAAATCAACCTATATGGTACAGTTTCATACCTCATTCTGTGTATCAGCAACAGCCACACAACCTCCACTGTTCATGACAAGATAATTTTGTTAATTCACTTCTAACATAGAACACTATAAAATAGTTGACCGAAAGCAGAGAAATTTACAGCTTATAGTATTGCGGTATTTTAATATAGGCTACTATTTGCAGGCACTATGGGCGTGCTGACCACAACGAAACTAATGACCATCGAGTTTAATTATTTTGTTCTGACTTAAATACAACACTAGCTCAGAATTATTTCGGCTGTTTACTAAACTGTTGTACCTGTAAAATTAAGACATAATTATCAAAAAACTAACCCATTTTCTTCTCTTTCTAAGTCCACGTCCGCCATTTTTCTTTCAAATGGATTCCTTTTTGCAGCGCGCGCCTAACAAGCCACGCCCCTTAATGAGCAAAGCACTGTGGGAAGTGTAGTGTTGAAAGTTTTAGCGAGGAAGAAGTAATAGACACAACAGATACACGAATCTTCTTCAACGATTCTCTGCTTTGTCATTAATTGAACCGCAATATTTGTTATAGTAATCAATAAGTAAATTGTTTATACTATTTTAATCAAAAAGATGTCTAAAAACACGAAGGGTCCTAAATAGACCCTTATTTGAACGGTACAGCCAGCAGGCTATCGGCATATAAATAATTTAAAGCCGTCAATGTTCAACCACATATCACTTAGTTTAATCTTCGTATTACATTCTTACATTCTCATTCAATAACTTTGTAATTCACTCCAAGAAATTGCAATTGGATTGCAAATCTTTTATCAATTGAAGTGCTAAATATACAGCATATGGTCTTTGAAGTGACTTTTTGCCAATTCTTCTCCATCAAGTTCCTGTAGAGAGATGACCTCTGGTGACGGAATCCAGTCCTGGAGGTCTGATTCCTTTGGATAAAGTGAGATTGTGTATTCACTTGTGCTTCAAAGAAAAGACACTGAGCCTGAACCTCTTTGAATGGGCTGGGTGAATGTTTGGCGTCTTGGCCTCCTAAGACCAGGAGATAGTACATTACAGTTCTGAACAGTTTCTTACTCATCTGGATCTACAATTTTAATTGTTTGCTTTTTCCATTGCTGCACTTTTGGCCATTCCCCATATACAGTATAACCCCAATTCATTCAATATGGTATTTTTCTGAGATTATGGTTAAGAATAATTTGATCATTAAATTAATAAGTACATCTGAAAGGTTGCTCAATTATTTAAGCAAATTTCTTCATTGCTCTGTTCTCTCAATCTAATTTTATGAAAGATCCACTACTTAACATTTTACTGTGGTCTAGTGTCAACACACCAAAGATTTGTACCAAAAATGCGTAGACAATTAGATAACTCTTGTAGAACTCTTGCAGAATGTAGAAATGTCCCTTAAAAGTCACAAATTTAGGAGGCATACACCTAAAGAAATATAATTTGGCTTAAAACTAGCTATTATAAAAGTACTTTTAGAATGACTTTATAAAAACATCAGTCTCCTTTTGTAGAAAAAAAAAACAAAAATAGCAGCAACATACAAACTACTTCCACTAGACTGGAGCTAATTTCTCATAAATGGCTTTTACTGTTAATTTCACTGGAGGGATCCAATGATTCTAATCACCATAAATCACCATTTGTTTTTCACTTCCCTTTATAATACACTGACTTGTATTAACAAATCTAGTCAATATCATTGGTGGTCCTGTATTACTAAGAAGCCTCATGCATGTGCAATTTGATTTCAAAGCCCATAAGTAGGTCTTTTTGATTTTAGCATATGACTTTGAGGTATTAAAAATAACTTCAATTAACACAGAGCACAAGAAAGTCCCATGAGATGTTGGAGGTATTAGACAAACTTCTTTTTCTTGGTATAGTTACAGCATACTCATGAGCGTTGATCACTTTTTTTTTTTTTAATCTTACCCATAGGTGGGAGGTGTATTCACGACCACCTGCTGGATTTTGGCTGGACAAGTTAATTCCCTCCATGTTTGGACACATTTTCACCATGTACTTGACAAAACACTTGACAGATTCCTTAATTTGTTTATGTAAGTCTTTTTATAAGTCTGTTAGAGATGTTTTTCACTTTTTACAAAATCAAGGAGAGGAATAAAAAAAAATAAAATAAAAAAAAAATCACAAACACTTTGCAATTCTCTTGGAGAATGCTCCGGTTTGTCTGTATGTTTCACACTGCCTGGCACACAGTCTCAAACTCTCCTCAATACTGCTGTGTTCCTGGCCATCTGTAGGAGCAGGGAGGGCCAGATGAAATGAGAGAGAAACAGAAAATTCTGTGGTCGGTTATGAAGAAATAACAAAGAGAAAGGGTAACAAAAGATGTGATGAAAATGTTGTAAAAGAGCTGCTGAGGGGGAGGCAGAGCAGGACGAGGGAGGGGGGGGTACAGTTTGCAGTATTGTGCGCTGTGACTTCTTAGCTGCCCTTAGTATGTCAGAGCAGCTTTAAATCTCCTCCTCCAAAGGCCTCTCTCCCTTTACAGTTTGGTTGCTAAGGGCAGTGGTCGTAGTTGGCATTGAGTTCAAGAAGGCAGCCTGAGAGTTCCTTTGCCCAGCAAGAACTGTAGGATGCGGTCTACCAGCAGAGCAGCAACAAAGTCTACCACCAGAACCTGGGCAATAATTATTTTGAACTGCAAAAAGGCAAACATACAGAAGGTTATTCAGTCAGATAATTAGCATATTATTACATAGCTATCAGAACAATACAACCACCCAACCAAAATTAAATCCACAACAAAAAAAACAACTCGTTAGCTCACCTCAGTTGGAATATCTACTAGAGCAAACTGTTCATTAAATTCTGGTGAGGAGCCAGTGAGGAGACCCACAATGGCTAAACCGGACAGAGCGATACTCCACAGTAGTGGTCGATTCTCACTGAGAGACTCCATGAACGGGTGACCCTATCAGACATAATAGGAAATTATATGACTGTACTGTACTTTAAGAATGTAATGTAGATACATTCAATATAATTTTTCAAGATCGAGTACCTTGTAATTAATGGCAAATGTGGCCATTTGCATGGCCATTGACATTATGTACACAGTGCTGTTAATTAGACTGGGTTCAAACTCTTTATATAGATCCACAAACTGCTCAGCTCTGGAAGAGAAAGAAAAATAGAGAGAAAAGGAGAGAATGATGTCTCTGTTTGTTAAACAGTGATGTATCTCTTTCTTCTTGTGTGTATGTGTTTGTGTGACTAACCTGGGTGGACTTCTGGTCTGCGCTTCTCTGTAAAGGTACACCAGACTACAGAAATGAACAGCAAACTGCAGGAGCACAGTTAACACCGTATACAGATTGAAGATGTTTGGTAAGGGCCGCTCTCGAGACAAGGTTTTTAGTGGCTGCACACATAGGAGAACAAGAGATAATTCATTTTATTGAAATCAAACAGGACAAAGATTCAGACTGAATTGATGCTCACAACAGAATCACAGGTTCTGACCTTTGATCTAGAGATGAAGAGAAAGCAGCCGGCCAACAGTAGGCCCTGCAGAGTTGCCTGGAAATCGCTGAACTTGACGCCCTCGAGGTAGAGCACAGACTGGCTGTAGGCCAGCACCAGAGCATTAAGAGCCAAGATCTTGAACATCTGGAGCGTTGTCACCAGAGTGCAACGACCCTGTTTTATTACATGGCAGACTGGGGACAAACAGGAGGCAACAAGATTAGCAAATGGGGATTTAGGTTTGGACCTTTGCCAAATTTGTCATGAGCTGAAATCAATGTGTGACTTACTGCATTGTATAGAAGACAATTTGGAGGTGAATGGGGCAGCAATGGAGGCATCACCTAACTTCACTACTTGAACCTGATCTTCCTCAAGCTCTCGTAGGACTTGATTGATCCTCTCCTGTAACAGAAATAAAGAGTGATATTTTCCTGTAGGTAGTCATATTCTGTTTTTTTACCTGGAGTCAGATAAGAATATGAAGACATCCATGATATTGTGGACAATAAGCCCATTGTTTTACCAGTTGATATACCAGAGGTCATGTATTACAGATTACTTTAAAAAGGAACGGATTAAACTGATTTTCATTCATATTTTATTTCCTGCTCTGAGAATTTATTTTCACTGCAGATTATTGAGAATGAGGCCACCTGGTAGTAGGGACAGATAAGAATATGCTTTGGGCAATGGGAAGTAACAAGCAAAAGTGAAAAAAAAAAGATATTGCTGCCGAGATGCTAAATGACAAATAATTAAACTAACGAGTGCTTATGTTGTGCATGCCATTTAGATTATAATCCAATTCACAATCTAGTCAGAATCATGTATTGCTGTTTTTTTAAAATCCAATCTTCACCTGCCTGTTAATATATAACATTAACTTCAATAGGTATGGGAGGTAGGAAAAGACTTGCTCAACTTATAAAAGCCTGGTAAATACTTAATAAAAAGAGGGAGACAGGCACCTTTTGTGCTGCAAGCTGCTCTTCTCTCTGGGCCATCATCCTCTGTCTAGCTGCTCTGGAACTCAGTTTGCTTCCCGAGCTGATCTGAGGTAAAGGTCTGGATTCTGCTGTGGAGGTTTCCTTCTCTCTCCCCCTTCTCTTTTTTTCAGGCATGCGTTCAGGGGCGTTGGCTAACAAAGCGACACCTGAGAGGAGGGGAAAAACTAATCATTACACACTGTTTGGGTCACATTCAAGGACACAGACTTTGCAGTTGTGCTGGTTGTCTTACCTATGTGGGCGTGTTTGAGTGCTCCAACATCATTTGTGCCATCACCACACATCAATGTTACATAACCCAGCCCCTTTAGACTTGTGATCACGAACTCCTGAAACAAAACACACAGGCGTCTAAGAACAACAATTCCAAAACTCCTTTAAGCCATAGTTGAAACTTAGACACATTTACAGTGTGACACCAGTTACAACCAGTTTTATTCTATTTCTAACTCAAGTTACTGATTTCCCAGAACACCTCTCAAAACCCCCCAAAGGATGTGCTCCAATTACCTGTGAGTTATATCTGTAAGTGCATAGACTGATATTACGACAAAGATTTTCCCAGGTAATAAAACCTTGCAGTCTCCTCCCTCACTCTTAACACGCCTTGTCTTGTGGTTGTATTAAATGACAAAATATTAATGCCAATGGTGATTTGGTTTCACAAGTTTTAAAATTTCTTTGGTTTCTAACTTGAGCAACATGGAGTGAGTGGTTAGCACTGCTGCTGTTACTGTGTAGAGTTTGCAGGTTTTCCCTGTGTCTGGTTGGGTTCCCTACAGGTATTCCGGTTTCTTACCACCTTCAAAGACATGAGGCTCTGGTGAACTTGGGTATCTAAGATAACCATAGCTATAAATGGGAGTGAGTTGTCTGTTTTTGTGTTAGCACTGCGATTGACTAGCAATCTGTTCAGTGTGTACACTGCATTATGTACTGACTGCTGGATGGGCTCTAGTGCCACTGTGACCATGACATCAATAGGCGGTATAGATAATGGATGTAAGGATGGTTTCTAACGTCATTGTAGCTATGCTAGAAATACCTCAACAAAATGTCGCACTGAATATGCTTGAATAGGCGATCAGACAAAGAAAAAACATGACAAGATTGAATTGGGCTCCGACATGAACAGTTACAGTACATGTCTAGCATGAAATTAAATAGCTTTAGAGGGGCATGTCCATCACAACATAGGAGTTATATACAGTTGCTGCTTTCAAACCCACCTTCTGTTTTGGACTGACACGTGCAAAAACTTGTATGTGCGGCAGGAGTGTGTGGAGTAGTTGGGGGTCACAGCTTAGTCTGGACAGTGCCTCCCCTGTTACACACAGGTCAAACTCACGGACAAAGGAAGAAAACGATGCAGGAGGCAGTGGTACGCGCACACTGCCATCAATGGACTCCCAATGCCACTCTTCTGAAAAAAACCCATCACAAAATTGACACATAATTCTGTACTACATCAGAAGGACAACAGGGAACACTGACATCGGTCTCTACTGGCTTACTTGTGAGAGTTCTTTAACTGTTAAAAAGTGTCTTACCCTGAGTTGCACCTTGCTGCAATATAAGTGTGTGTTCTTTCTGGATGAAGTGGAGTTCTCTTGCTACATGGCATGCTGTTAGAGGGTTGTCTCCTGTGATCATCACCACCTGATGGCAGAGCAAGAAGAATGATTGTTTCGGAAAACAAATTGTCTGTTTGCATATTTGTGTTATAAACACTTGTTTACGTGATGTGAAGCCTCCTGGATCTCTCTGATGACAGCTTTGCTGTCACTCTTGAGTGGGCAGGATACAACCATGAACCCAGCAAAATGCAAATTACATTCCAGAGAATCTCGGCTCATCTCCCGGACCTATGCAACCCAAACAAATTCAGCCTCAGTTTGGAACAAAAATTCTACCCATCACACAAAACAACTCAGATAAGGCAACTGAGGATGGATGAAAACTTTGAGGAAAAAAAGAAGTAAAAACCTGTTGATGAGTGAGGTGTCCCATCTCTTTGTAACCCAAGGCCAGCACTCTTGCACCTTCCCGTGACATTTCCTTGTGGACCTTATCATAATTTGATGGACACTCTGCAAACTACAATTAGAGATCAGCAGTGAGTTCACCTGACTAGGCTAAGAGAATGGATTATATATTAAGAATGACATATCTACCATTCCTCTGAGTGTCTCTGGAGCTCCTTTAACGGTGGAGATGTAGCAGAGCTCAGTGGAACCCAGTTTCTCATAGGAGGCCAGCACTGACATTCTCTTCAGAGCACTGGCGAAGTGGAAACGCTGGTGGATCTTCAGCCCCTGAGTTTTAATGCCACGTGGGAATACCTTTTCATCTTGTCAGGGAGACAACAATAATTAAGTATTTGCCATGTGTATTGGCACAAAACCTTCTGCCATACTGTGCTACTTCTATTATGACAGTCCATATCAAAAGGTGCACACAACATGTTTGATGCTACATCATATATTATTTTGCAAGTCAAAAATGCAAGCAGCATTTTGGCTCAAGTATACATATCATGCAGCAGCCGAATTCGACCCAGGTAGAACTGGGCTAAATTTGGTTGAAACATCACAAAATATATTTGTGCTCAAAATGTCTCATAGAGACTAATAATGAGTGTCAGACACATCCATCCTTTGAAGGGATACAATATTAACAGTATGATGAGTCATTTTTCACCAGCAAATAAATAAAATCAGGCTTCCGCAACCCTGCATATTTGTCGGTCATTTCCTTGTACCTTTAGTGAGGCTCCAGTCAGCAGCAGTCAGCATGGCCTTCTCCAATGGATCTCCAACCAGCTGTCCATCATCCAGTGTGACCAGTGAGTGACAGGTGGCCACCACCCGATGCGTCTCTACCGGGATCTCAGACACCGGCATCACCTCCTTTCCCTCTCTGTCATGAATGCAAACATCAGTTGCTGGTTACGTCAGAGTATTTCTGCTTATTAAAAAGCAGCACAAGGCGCTTCCCAATGGAATATGTTTAAAGCAAAAAAGTTACGCAGGTTTTACCTGAGGCCTGCTACACCTCGTACAACCAGACTGTCACTGGTCAGAGTTCCCGTTTTGTCAAAACAGCAAACCTCCACTTTCCCCGCGAATGGTATCCTGAAAGGTTCTGTGCAGAAAACATCTAAGAAAGTGGACAAAAGGGAAACCTACATGTCAAAACAGTTAAGGAACCATTACGGTTACTGATTTGTCACAGCTTCTGTGTGCAAGTTTCTAAAACATGTAATTCATGGATTCAAAGAGAGAAACACACATAGACTTACAAAGTTTGGCGAGGGCGATAAGTGAGGTGTTGACCGCCAGAGAGAGCTCTATGGGGAGTTCTGGAGGGACCACTGAGGTTAGGATGAGGGTGCACTCCAGGAACAGTTTGTAACGGTTCCTGCTCACATCCTTGGTCCCTAAGGAAATAAAACAAACACAAAAACCACTATTAGGTGTGCACTCAGCTAGACCATTAAAAGGGATTTAAATTTTGTCAACAATGAATTAGAATTACGCCATAGTCGCAACATTTTGAGCCCCTTACCTTCTACCCACACATAGACAGCTGCAGCAATTGCAAACACAAGGAGGAAAAGGATGAATATGAACGTCTCCAAGTTGTTTGCCGTCACTCGTTTTACACCAAAGAGGATGGTCCGCAACAGTTTACCCTAGAAGTAGGGTGCAGTTTGAAACAAATACTGAATACACATTCACAGTTTTTTTTCCCACACAGGACATGCTGATGTGCAATGCCGCAAACAATAGAATTACCAGGCAAAACACACCAGTCTGCTGTCTTGATAAAACATATGAATTAATATAACAATTTTTTATACTCTAAATGCAAACAGAATATTTCTGAAACTGATTTCGCAGGCACTGTGAAGCAGGATTTGCTTTGGCAAGGCAGTGGCTGACGGTATTTGGTGCATTGGGGCTGCTAGAGACAGACATAGCATCACTTAACCAAAGCGCAAAGTGACAACATAAAGAAGAGCAGAATGAGACATGTATGAAGCTCTTTCCTAACCTGAGAGGTGTAGAATCCTGTTCTCAGTACGTAGGCCACACAGCCATTGTCGACAGCTGCACATAAATGAGAAGATTAATGAGCTTTCACATTATTTCAAACACTTGTGAGACATACGTCACTTTTCTGTTTAGTGACTGTTTAGCCATGCTGATGATGTTATTAATGTATAAATTAAAAAAGGAATTAGCACTGACTTTTGAGTCCGGCACTGGCCTTTTGAGGAGGGCTATGCTGGACCACCTTGGTCCCCCCAGAGATGACATGGAGTCGAGAGTCTGTTTGGAGGTCCAACATTCGGTCTGGATCCAGATCCTCTATTGGTTCCTACACACCCCATAATGGCAACAATGAATTTAAATCCTGAAAGTATGCCCATGCTATTTGAAATAAGACAGACTTATATTTAAAGATAGTGTCCTCTGGTCTGTATGTCATAAAAATGCATTTATTTTGCCTCAAACCTTCATCTGAGGCACAGATTCTCCTGTCAGCATGGCTTCGTCCACAATGCATCGGCCTCTGAGTAGCAGCACATCACATGGTACTAAGTTGTCCTGTGGTGATCTTCCTGTGAATGAGAGAGCTGTATGTTAAATGTACAAAAGCATGCAGTGCAGTGCAGTTTACAGTCAATCTGATATTTGTGGTTAGAAAATAACAAACCACTCTTACCTATAGATACAATATCACCAGGAACAAGTTCGTCACTTGACACAGGTCTCCATTTCCTGTTGCGATAGACCTGCCAGAAAGCGACACAAAATTTGTCTTAAAGCTGCGGTTAATATTATGAAGCTAAATGGGTGTAATGTACGACATAATGTTAGTTTATAATTTGCAATTTCAACATAGCAAAATTTTCTAAATCCCACCTGGATCATGTACGGCTTGTTCCCCATGCGGCGGATCTCTGACATATTCCTCATTTGTTGCTGCACCAGAGACGCTTCAAACGCCACAAGCATGAACAATGTGAAAACACTGTAGTACCAATACTCATCCAGACACCACAACCCCACACAGAACACCTGTTGGGGATCAGAAAATTATAACAACATAAGGCCTGTTTCATAATGAAAGTTAAATTCACGCTTTACAGAGACACAAGTACCTGGAAAACAAAAAAAGGAGCTGTGGCCCGCTCTCTGAAGAGCTCTAGGAAATCTGGAACCACCATCTCAGCTCGATTGGTCCCATAACGCTTCTCCGCAGCTCTGAGGTCAGCCTCCTCCTGGTAGCCACGGCAGGACTGAAAATGGCCCATGGGGAAGTTGACAGGAAAGGCCACTGGAAGGAAACGTTTCTTCTCTCTGTGGTCAAAGATGTAGCGGATCTTTTGAAACTCAAAGGATAGAATCCCCGCTCCATTCTCATCCTGTTCAGAAAAAAAAGACGGAGGGTCAAAAATTAGGTCAAATAATAAGAGTTGTGTCTTTAGGTTCAGTGGCTATTCAACAATAGTACAAAGAAAAAGTCATTGTAAAACAAATATTTAGTGCTAGAACCTGTACCAGAAAGAATCTGAAACATAAAAAAGTCAACCCCAAATCAAAATTACTCCTCACCACTTCTGCTAAAGAAATGATTGGAAAATATAGCTTGCAAGCCAATTAAGGAGAAAGCATGCAATGATTACATTTAATAAAGATGAATCCAAACAACAATACTGACTTTTAGAATTTGTCTATGTTGACACAAGGCCAAAACAAATGCTAAAGAATTACAGGATTAAGTAGATGCATAATAACAGATGGTAAAACATAATTTACACCAATGTCAAATCTTGAACACTTTGCTGACACAGAATGTGAGATCTGGGACACATTCGCAATTCAGACAATTAAGTACATGCAGACAGTAAAAAAGTGAAAAAATTACCTGGTCCCTCTGAAGTGCCACGAGCTCAGCGGAGCCATTGTTCGGGGTGGGTATGACCTTTGCTAGCATAGCCTTGCAAGGGTCTGGTTCCTGTGTATACAAATAAACAGGTGATAAATTCACACACAGTAGCAGGTCACTCTGTTATTTTTGGCCGCGCCATATGTCCACAGCTCTTCTCCTCTCACACAAGGCACATTCTGACACAAAATGGTTTTTTTTTTACAGTTCTTTAAAATGTACTAAGTGAAGTAAGATTGGAGTTAAAAATTTTTGTAGACCCCATCATCTCATGTACCATTCATTGACTACAAAAATATTTTTTTTTTCCTGTCTGTCACTATAATCATGTGTGTTATTGTTCTTAAATTTGCAGATGCATTTATCACACCATCACCACACAGAGGAGTTACCTGACCAGAGATCAAATCTCTTTAATCGAGTGATTATGGCTTCATCAGTCATGTTTGACGACAATGAATATAATATTCCTCAACAGGGATTGAAACCAAACACCTGTTGATTATGATCCACAACCAGTTATTTGTTGTCAGTTATACAAAGCTGAAACACGATTCAATATTTGGGCTTTCTGTGTAAATCTAGTCCTGGTTTGACCAGTCTAGCCATAGACATTTTTGATTTAGACATGGCTTTATCTGGTCTTATGTGGTCCGGATGAAAACACGAAAACCACTTTTTCCTTTGCTTACGCAAACTGAAGAAAAAGCCAACAATTCAGAAATATGATTTAAAACAGTGGTTTGGCTCTAGAGCTTAATCTAATGCTGATTTTGCAAGACTAAATATAGCAGTTTTTGATGCTGACCTGGTTTTATGGAATGTGGCTGAACAGACAATCACTTATATATTTTTTTAGTGGAATAAGGGTTTTTAGATAGATAGATAGATAGTTTATTAATCCCGAAGGAAATTAAAGTCATGCAGTGGATAATAACAACAAAATACCAACAATAACAAAAACAACAAGAACAATGACAGAAGAAGCATAGAATATATAGAACAATATAACATAATAAAACACAATATAATATATATATATATATATTCTGTACATTAAGTCAAACATTTTAGAACTATTCCATGTTCAACAAGTCTATCTTCATTTGTTAGAGTCTGTGTGAACTTGGAATATCTCATGTGTGACTCCTACAGTTCATGTGGGGTGACCATGATGATAAACATGTCATATCAGTAAGTAGTATCATTGTTTATAAGTTTACCTTGGAGCAAGTGAGCCAGCAGTGCGCGTGCACGGACCAATAACCGGAGAGAGCTGTGAGTACGTGCGCGATCCCGATAGCGGCTAGAGCGAGGAGGCCTGCCTCCGGATACTCCGATGCACCGTAAACCGCTAACCACAAGTACAGCCAACCCGGGTAGAGAAACGCCAGGAACGGGAGCACGGTACCATGTAGGAGCCGGGGCCTTCGCTTGTACAGCGTCACCGAGCTCACCAGCTCGTCGCCGGTGCCGCTGTCATGCTGAGTGTGGTTCACAGAGGGGGCCATTTGTCCCTCAGCCGGTCCACGGACGCCGTCAGCAGCCATATTACAATCTCTCTTAGCGTCGTTCATTTTCTTGCTCACTCACCCGGCCCCCTCGAGCCTCCGCCGCCCCGTCCTGGTGTAGCTGGTAAAAATAAAATTCTACACACGGAGCGGTGCTCAGTCCGGCCGTCAGAATCCGTTTACTGAAGCGCTCCTTCCACACAGTTGCTTCCGCATACGTAAACACGCAAAGGCACGTCAATTGTTTCTTGTTACAAACCCAATATGTAAAAAAAAGAATGTTAGCTATTTTCCAGACACTCCACTTTTTTCCCCTGAGAAAACTGCTTAAAATACCGGCGCAAAAAACAATAAAGATATTTATTCTATATAAGTATATCTATTGATTAATACTTTTGTAACGCGATGACGGACTATGCCTTTAAGAAAGTCACACACTCAGAGCAGAACGTGGACGTATTGGGAGATTGACAGACATATTGACCAATCAAAATAAAGGTCTAGTTCTGCCTCATTTTGTTTTCTTCCAATCAGGGGGTCGGAGAGCACGCAAGTTAGCGGAAGCTTCCACATTCAGAAGCAATGGTGCTTTAACCTTGATTCCTTCTCATAGTAACAAGCCTTCCAGAACATCATGTAAGGATCTTACAAACGAATAATATCAACCTTACTATCAATTTTGTTTTATAGTTACTGAGGTATACTTAATGTGATTCTTATCTGCATTCTAAACATTTTTAATTGATTTCCTTCGTCAACGTGCGAATGGTGTTGTATAGTAAGTTTTGTACAACTTAGTTATGAGTAGTAATAAGAACACAAGACAGTAAATATCTAGTCGTAATTAGGAGTAAAAGGCTATCTGTATTCACTAACAGTATCCTTAATACTAATAGGCTATTTTACGTGAGTAATTGGAGAATACTTTCGGACAGTTACAACAACACGGGCGTTTGAGTCATTACTATGTGGACTGCTATATTTTTAAAATGTAATTAATCAATCAAATCACTAATAAATAAAAACTATAATTAATGAATAATGAAAATACTCATTGGAAGCAATGACCTATGGCTCATGGATCTGAGTGGAGCCAGTTCACTGATTCTGTCAGTTTTTCACCTTTCAGGCAGGCTGCAATGGACATCACGGCAAAGTATTGCTACAAAGAAGTGGAGGAGTATGGCTCATGTGTGGCCTCCAACCCCTCAACATGGCAACACAAGTGCCATGAACTAAAGATGAAGGTTGCACAGTGCACATCATCACAGTGAGTCAAATGCAAAATGCCGCCTTCTCTCACTGTTTCATTTCATCAAAACATTGTAAAGGCCCAACGTGTAACTAATCACTGATTTTCACTGACTTTCATCTTAGTCCAGTCATCAAGAAGATCCGACAAAGCTGTTCCAATGAGTTCATAGAGTTTGAGCGCTGTCTGAGAGAAAACCAGGAACAACCTACCTCTTGCTCACCACACGTAGCTCGCTTTCTTGGCTGTGCAGAGACCGTGGATCTCAGTAGAGTAGGTGAGTGGCAAGTTGTATGGTTGCAAAATATTGTAACTGTTGTGTGCACCATTTTACACACAAATAACAATGCCTGACTGTGCAACATGCATTTGTAATGATCAGCCAAAAGTTGCACCTTTGATTTGGATTATTAATGTACCATCAATTAGTGAGTTACTACTTTACTGGCAAACATACCCATAAATTCATTTTGTTTTCGCAGCTCCAAATACTGTACCTCAACCTTCATAGCAACGAGAGATTGTCCAAAAGCTTCCGAGCACACCAGTCTCTGTGGTTGCGCAGAGGGGCTTGTTTCATGTTTACATTTTGTCATGTTATGTACATTAATCCTCTGAAAATCTGTGTTAGGTGAGGAGAGGATAATTCCAGTATTTATAAACAAGATATACTAAAATCAATAAATGCTACAGTGAGCCTGGCTGGTGTCCATGTCTTAAGGAACAATGACACACCATGTGGAAATGTAACTAGTGTCAAGTAAGCAAAGAACTGTTGTTTTTGAACCAACTATTTCATTAAAACTGATGTCACATTTGTTACTCAGTGGGGTGATTCTTGTTGTTTTTTTGTTGCTTGCGTCTGTTCCTCCCACACTGATTCTCTCAAGGATTGGGTCAAATATTAAACAGGAATGTATCCATTGCTCCCACACAACCTCTCCTGTCTACTCCGTGACTGAGAAACAGGGAGTTTGGGAAGGAAGAAGGAGTAGGCTGTCCACCTCTAATCAGAGGCACTACTGAGAGAGACAGGGGGAGGATGCTGAGTTATGAGTCCTGTAACTACTAAGCAGAACAGACCTTTTCTGGATCACTTATTTAAGGTTCAAAGGAGGTAATGGAGGGAAAGGTTCTTCCTTTCAAATGTATTATCTCAGGTTTATGCTTTATATGAAAGGAACTAATGTCATCATACATAAAAACACAACGGGACAAACTAAAGTCAATGCTCTTCAAAGATGAAACTGCAGATTGTATTGAAGATACGGCAACATTACATTAAAAGCACATCACCTGGGAGTCACGGAACAAAAACCTAAGGTAGGAACTTTCCTAATACCACACAAATAAGTTACATTCACAGAAATATCACCGTAAAATGCCATGAGTTAGTGATCAGAGTCAAAAGTAATGTGATGAAAGCTGTAGCATCACTGGTACCTAGATGAAACAAGTATCATCCTAATCCTATTTTATCCTGCACCACAATCTGAGTGCAATGCTGTGTATTACTGTCCTGCAACACTTGCTACCCAACTTCAGTTTGGAGGCTATTTTTAACCTATTTGGTGACATAAATATCATGCTACAGTTTAAATACTTTTTGATTATCACAGAAGGTACAAAATATCTACCTAACAACATCGAGCTTGAGATGTTCAGAAGAAAAAATATTACGGAAAGTGACTACAACAATTAATTGTAACACAATCACACTCATTTACATTTGCAGCACATCATCATGTACCCAGTGTCCCAAATTTGGGGTATTATACTATATAACCATAAGTGTCAATTGCAGCACTGCTTTTAGTGAATACAGTATAAAATAAAAGGAAAGGTCAAAACATCAACCCCTTCCAACCCTGTTTCCGTCTCTTCAAATAACCCTGTCACATTAATTAAATTGTTAAAAATCTGATTGCTTTTTGGTCCGCATTGTCCTCATTTTTTTTTTTTTTTTTTAGTAAAAACGAAGATGAGGATGTGGTTTGAAAGAATAATTTATAAGGAGAGTTTCAAGTCTCTCTTGAAGTCTCTGGGCAACTAAAACTAGAATTAATTCTGTCCTATATGTTGTCCTGAGTTGGTACTCAGATAACAAAGATGCACACTAACCTGAGAGCTAATCTGTTCTCCAGTCCATATAAATGGATACAGACTGTCCTTCACACACAATATCTACTAACAAATTCTGTCAAACGTTATGCAATATATTAATTTAGACCCTCAGCTGTTCATGTGACCTGCTAAATAAGTAACTTGATTGATGAATTCACTCTCAACAACCAATTATGGACTGTAATTTGTGCTACAAGGTATACACAATTCTAACACATCAATATGTTTGATAAGTGTTATTCGGTTGTCCATTTTTTGGGGGGAAAGTGCCATAAAACTATGAATTGTTACTCATGACATAAATACAATGGGATATCCTTTTACATATCTCAGACAGACTATATTTTTCCAGCATGTGATTCATATCTAGGGAAGATAACTTTATGTTAATGAGCTGCAAAGTGATCTTCTAACTATGCCTGGATTGACATGATTTTGGCCTGTGAGAAAAGCTTGGAAGTATGTTTAAGTGGAGACTGTTTGGTGGAGTGTGGTCCGACAGGCGCGTTCATGGACAGACTCCATTAGCTGCATCTCTGAGAGGTGAAAAGTGGACGAGGAGGAGGGGAAAGGGTGAGAGTTTATAGGGGTCAGGAGGTGAAGTAGGAGTTCTGCATTGAGTAGAGACGGTCGATGGGGTTTCCCACCCGCCCTGGCAGGAGACCGCCCTCTCCTGTTGCTAAGAGACAGTCACCAAGATGACCTAGGCTTCCGTCGCTGTCCAGGTCGTGGAATACTGTCTCTGTGTCTGTAGAGTAAAGCAGAGATGTCTTCAGGAACAAAAACGAAAGACAGAAGAATGTGCAAATAATCAAGACTAAAACATATTCCATATATTTATCAAAGGAACTGTGAAATTCAGTAGCCTATGTCAGACTAAAACAAAAAATAGTTTAGTTTTATTTTGGTTTTATTTGACAAATATCTACATAAAATCTAAATATAAAATATATAAAAATCATGTGATCACATACAGGAAATTATTTCTCTGAGATTCTGTTTGAGCTTTGCCATAAGTTATTAAGGGTTTGCATACTTTATTTTTGGGGAAGCGATAGTTCATAATCTGCTCCAGGCCCTCAATTTCAATGCTGCATTGATAAACGTTTGGTCACTAGGTGGCAGGAGTACTCCAAAAGAAGCTGATTAACGTGGTCCTAAAATATTATTGTCTTATGCGATTTTATGGTGAGTCTGCTGTAAATTTGCATTTGTGTTCAGGCTACGGTGAGGCGATCGCTGTTTTTCCACATTCCCCCATTTCTGACCATCAACACGGATTGAAAAAAAGTACACCTCTGTATGTATCAATGGAAACATCTGTTGGAGACAACTCAGTATAAAAATGCTAAACCAGAACAATGAGCTAAAATTGGTTGAATTCTCAGTCAAGCTGCACAGTACTGAACAGCACAATTTTCTGATACAATAATGATTTGCGAATATTGTTTTGAATATCATTATAATTTGGGTGGTTGGTTGATGATTAGATCTTAAATTTGGGCTGAAATTGTCATTTAGATCATTACCATATGGGTGGAGCTGATCGCTGCTTAGCTGGGGCGGTGTAAGCCCATGTCGAAATGCCTCTCCGCTGTAGATGTTGGGGTCCAGAGCAAGAAGCTGCTGACGTGGCAGTGATGGGTATCCCAGCATCCCATCCATCCCATGGGTACTAGACCCATCTGTATTGAGACAAGAATCAGTCATACTTTGCTTAGTTTTACAGCCATTGTGTCCTGATCACTAGTGGCTTTGGTTCTTACCCTCGCTGTCGTCATTGCTCTGGCGGCCTCCTCTGCTCGGTCCTCTCCTGCTTCCTCCCAGCTGTTCTTGTTCCTGCTGCTGTTGCTGCTGTTGCTGCTGTCGACGAGCTATCTTCTTCATCTGACCAGGAAAATAAACTGTTGTTGTGAAAACTTTGTGCATGCATGAACGAGAAAAAAATGCTTATAAGGAACATGTAAAGTCAAACCTTGGCTCTCTGGTTTTGAAACCAAACCTGCACAACTCGCACGGTCAGCCCAGTCTCAGCAGCCAGGGTCTCTCTCACCTATAGGGAGAGATTGTTCGAAATGTAATCTAATGTCTTACATGCAGTATAGGTGAATAAACAAGTTGGATGCAAGCAGAGACTTTGTTAAGAACATGTGTGAGAAACCGGTCTATCTACCTTGCGGCAAGGCTTAGCAGACACTTCAAAGGAGGCCTTGAAAGCACGGCGCTGCTGCGTGGTCAGGATGGTGCGTGGCCGCTTTGAGCGCTTGTGCTCCTTCCCTTCGTCACCACCCTTCCCTCCACCGGATCCTCCTCCACCATCCTCATCTTCACTCTTCACTAAGTATAGCGGGCAGCAATAAAACAATCAGAACAAAAGGCACAACTTGATCTTTCTTATCCTCTTCAACACAGCTAGATACCTTTAATTTACTTTAGTAAACAGAATCACGTGGTGAAAAGTCTCTGATCAAGGACAGTATAGCGCTGTAAATGTGTACATAGGCTGTTTTAAAAAATCTCTTCATGACTAGAAAAATCATGAATCAGCTTCTGAATAAATCTCTTAAAAGCTTTAATAGATTTTGTTTACGTTTTAGAATACTGCATCTTTGTTTTCCCTTAAATATTGTTCATTCCAGCTGTATGGACTTCCTTTTATTTGCATTTCTTGAGAAGGCTTTGTGACATATGTGGTATCTACAATTTAAAATAAAGCATTGTGATTCTTAAGTATTTGGCCGCAAAACATCAGCTTGTGAAGATCGCACCACTGGAGGACAGCTCAGAGTTTAAAAGGTTAAATGGAGAGATGGTTTCGTAAAACTGAATACTAAGCAAAACAGCAAGCACAAACAGAGAAAGGCAGGAGAGGTGCCCTTGAGCACACTGGCTCCGAGCTCAGTAGGCAGTGAAGTACTATAAGAAGTCTTTTCTTGGTTGCTGCAATGGTAGCACAGTGCAGAGTAGCTTCTCCAAAAGGGAAATTTCAGGAACGTGCCATTGTTCACACCCGCCAGTTTTTTTTTAGTGCAAAATAGAATTCCATACAGATTCAACATGATGTATTGCACACATTAAATACTCAAAATAAATTAGTAATTCAGTACACTTTAAGGCAAGAAGTCCATGCTTATTTACAGGATCTAATGATTCTTTCCACATGAGTAATCCAGGAATAATTCAGTATGGCATGAAGAAAAGGCATATTTTTTTTTACTATTTCAAGCAAGTATGGGATTGTACTGAATGTGTCCTTGAGGTAATAAATGAGCCGTGTGTTGAAAAAAAATGGTGCATGTAAAAAGACCTGAGAAAAATCAACCATCTGAACTTCCAGGCCAATCAGGTCAGTCGTTACCTGATTCAGTTGGTGTGGGGCTGATGGCTGCCAGCATTTCTCTCTCCTTCTCATAGTCCATGCGACACAGCAGCTGGCCTTCCTTCAACACAAACTCATCACCTCTCTGCAGACGGCGCTCACACTCACAGCAGCTGAAACAGGCCAGGTGGTACACCTGGCCTAGCACGCGCATTATCAGCTCCGAGCGTCCAATCACCTGCAGGCAAGCGCTGCACTTCCTTACAAACAGCCTGGGGGTGCATGGAGAGACACATCAGCATATGAATGAGGGATACCCATGTTAAGATACAAATATAAACTGTAAAACATTGCAGGATGGGAAACAAAGGTGAGGTAATTAAAGATGGAAGCATTGACAAGAAGCTTTGACTCATTTACCCTCAGCTCCAATCATGCTGGAGATTAGCATAGTCTCTTAATTAAAAGTCGTATAAACATTACCCAATTCACAGAGCAACAAGGTGAACATCTGCCAACAGACATTACACTTGTCTGCATTTTTACATTGCATTTCATAACAGCAGGGGGCAGTAGCTCCTCAGTGATAGGGAGCCTCTTCCTTTTGGAATTCCCTGAATGTTGACCTCTGTATGAAGAAATAAAGTCCAGTCATATCCCACCCACAGTCTTAACTTGATGATTTAACTTGATGAATAAAGTTTACCTTCCACTTGAACACATTCCTTTTCTCGGGTCCATTACTTCCCCCCATGACCACTTTCCTCCTTTTGTCCCTCCTTCTCTGCTCCTATAGTTTGTGATACCCCTCATTCTCTTCCATGCCTCACCATCTTCACATCCTTCTTCTCATTCAAAGCTCCTAAGTCTGCGCCATTAAATTCCTCTCAAATCCCTGCTCTCACACTTGCCTCCCTCCCCCTCCCACCCTGGTATTTTCTGCCAGCATTCCCAGTTCTCCCTCACGCCCTCCCAGCCTGCCTCCCCAGTTCACTGAAACTAATAAAGACAGGATTAATTAGATTGTTGTTTAAACAGTGCGATGGCCAGACAGACGCTGTAAACTCATAACCAGGGATTGGGGATAGCATGGGGTTAATCTCTCCCCTCTCACTTATAGACACTAAAACCCACATACATGCACATATGTAGACACTCACACATGCACACACATATGTGTGCACGAGCGAGCATTGACACCAAGTATCAGTATAGCAAATGTGGTACCTATAGTAACTTGGTGGTGTTCATTATACCTGCAACATAAGGAAAACCAGTGCAGTCATGCTGGATCATCCAATGATTGCACATCACATCAAGAAGATGATTTATAGTTAGAGCAGAGGTGTTTTGTGTCTCTACAAAACAAAAACCTGGACAAGAGAAGAGGGGGGATGATAGGTGGGTGAGCAGAGGGAGGAAGGGTGAGGACAGAAGTGCTGCCGCTCCCTGACTGAGTGATATGAAGGTGTTGCTGCCCAAATCGGGGGTGCAAAGAAGGAGCCAGGTCTGCACATTAGATCTCCTAATCTGTGATTCTGTCCCAAACGCAGCTGCTACGGCTAATCTTTCTCAATCCATCTGCCAAACTCTCCCCAAATTCCCCAAATGACAGTGTCACTAATTTAACATCACAATGCAAACACAACACTTTGTATAGTCGCACATCAATTATGACAGACCGGGCACACCTGTAACATAGCATGCCATTCAAGGTCCACCCCTTGTCAAAATCATGACTTTGTCCAGGAAGAAGAGCTCCAAAAGGCTCCCATATGCAGCAGTATATCCACAAACTCACAGAATCATCACAGAATAGCTTGACACAAGGATAATGATGCTGTGTGGTTGGGTCCCCCTTTTCTAATCAGGGTGTACACAGCACAGTAGGAATTTACTCAACATGGCAAATGAAGGCAACTTGGGGCAACTGCCACGGAAGGGGGTCTGTAAGTAGATCAGTCTAATCCCCCTAATAGAAGTATCATTCACACTGGCACTTACCAGGCTTATAGCCTCCAATAAATCACTATGGACATAATGGTTAAACTTTTCACCACACAGATCAGCCACAGGAGTGAGTTACATTTAGCTTTCTCACCATATTTTTACAGTCTATTCGAAGTAATTAACACACTTATACGAATGTGGTTGTGGACTTGATATACTCTATGCATCCAGAGAAACAAATCTGTGTCCGAATCAACAAAGCTTGTTTTTGCATGACCCTGTCGTACAATTTTTCTTTTAAAGTTCCCATAGATGATGAGACTCATTAAATAGACGGTGTTCCTCTTATGATGCTAAACGCATGATTTCTTAAAATTCTTTCATGGCTTAATTTTCAGCTATCAAACTGAAATTCTACATCTAAAAGTGACAGGGCTACACCTTGAGATTCATATATTGCCCACAGTTTCAGTCTTTGATTAGAAATGAAAGTCAGATGCATCGTATTGTTTCTTCTTATATTAACAGCACGATCCATGCAACAAAACATAAAATAAGGAGGTTAAGATAATCAAGCTTTGATTGTGCACACAGGAGTGTTGTGCACCCATTTGCAATCAGCAAAGAAGTTCAGTGATATCAATACTAAAAACAGAGGTTCATTTACTGATGAGACAACATAGATGTATGCTCAAACAATTAGAAATGAAACAGGTAAAATGTGAACTCTGGTGTCATTCTACCTGAGGTTGAACATTTATATTTTCATTTTCTTATGAAATCTGAATGTAGTAAACTGTTGAATATATTTAATGTGTAATCTTTTATTACCGCTGTTTGTTGTTGTTTTATGACAGCATTTTTTCTTCCTCAATGACTTTCCGAGATCAGACAAAGGTTGATGAGGATGAGGAGCATCTGATAGAGGAAACCTTGGGAACCTCAGCTGAAGGTGAGTTTATTTTTATTGCCCTTGGCTTCCAGAGAGGGTAGGGAGGTCATGCCTAACTACAAGCCCACAGATTATGAGGTCAAATGTAGTGAAAGAGAAAAGGGTGATGAAAGTATTGGGTGGCTATGATCAGCCCTGTGGTCTCGCATTTTGTAGATCTTGTATACAAACACAACAGAATCTTTATCGTCTGCCCAGGCTGTGTGGTGTGTGGTGTTTCTTTGCCTGTGAGCTCTGATGAGCTTGACAATATCTGGACGGTAGCGCATCATTTCATAAATATGTATATGTCTCACAGCAATTACGGTTCTCGTGCTTGCTTTCATAATTGATGAATATTTATGTAGGTAAGGTTTGCTTATTATGACTGAAGATTTGCTGTGAATCTTCCATGGTATTGTTTGTCTGTGTACAAGAACAGGACCCAATCCCGATCAAAATGAACTCCTTAAACACTGGTAAGTGAACTGTTAATTGATAATCACATGGTTATTAGCAGTCTGTTGAGTACACCATGTAGAAAAGGCAAGAAGAAGTTGTGATTTAAAAAGTCCCTAAAATCAATTACAGTAACCACTGCTTTTCTGAGCAATGGAATTTTTGATTTCCTTTAAAATGTTTGTGATATGGTAGGTATCATCTTATGTTATTCTAGAATGCATCCTGATATTTGTTGTCTTTTGAAACTTTGGGCTTTTAAACAGAGGGCGTGCAGATACACCACCGAGGCTCATCCTGATTTTCAGACATAGTTTAAGCTGCATTTCTGTGTCATGTGATAGGTAGTCAGGTACACATGCAGTTGACCACGTGTATTGAAAAAGTAAGTATGTCCACTTATTCATGTGGCATTGATATGAAAAAACTACAAATGCTACGCAACAATCTTACTTTTAAGTTGTATTCTGTTTAGTAACCATTGCTTAGAAGAGTGTGTGCATGCGCGTGTGAGTGTGTGTGCGCACTTGCGGCGGATATTGCTCTGTGAAGCAAAATGGCTCAGAGCCAGGGTTCAGTAATCACATCATCTCCTTTTATTAAATCTCCCTGCACTGCTTCTGTGTTATTAAAATCTCCCAGCATTCCCCACGATACTCACTACCCCTGCCACCGCTCACTCACACTCACCCTCACACACGCACACACACACACACACACACACACACACGTATATCATACATATATATATATATATATATATATGACACACATTCACATGCATATATAAGCACAAATATGCACAGTATGTGTAAACACAGATAAGGTGCCTGAGTACAAACGTCAATAAAACACTGACAGATGCACATCCAGACATGCATCAATAAACTAATGTCATAAACAGTCCTCTTGCTTAATGTCTGATCTTGAAAATTAGCAAAAGCCACAAACAAGTTTGAAATCTAAAAATGCATGGTGCAGAGTTTTTGGCGGTTTCTCTGACCCTCAGCGATTCTCACAGTTATACAGTTTCATGTCATAACTCACTGCAATGCTCACACCGGTGGGAAGACCATCTCTACATGAGGGCAGCACTAGGAGACCTGATGCTTTTGTGACAGCCTTTAATATTACAAGACTATATATGATGTTCCTGCATAGATTAACAGCTAAAAACCTGCATGACGTGTATGGTTTGCATGATGTGTGTGTGTGTGTGTTTCTGTGAGATCTACACCTGATGCTACCAAGAATGAATGCTATGTGAGAGGATATGGATGAGAATGTGTGTTTGTGTGTGATCGTGTAAGCCAGCGTGTGCGTGCGTGTGTTAGTTTAGATAAAACAGTTAATCCCCAGGCCACCAGAACGCAATATCCTGTCTGCCCGTTTCTCATTTCCTGTCTCTCTCTGGCGGAGCGGGAAGCAGCGGGGAGGGGGGCGGCGGGGGACAGCGGGACCCGTTGCCCCAGAAACAGGAGATGCAGCCGGTCGATTTGAGAACGTCCACGCCACTCTCCCTATCTCTCCCTCTCTGGTGCGACCCCCTATTCTCTCCTCCTTTCTTTCCTCCCTCTCTCCTTTTATTATCTCAGATTTAATAAAGCCAAGGCGAGCAGCTTGTTCTGCCATGAAACATTTATTAGCTGTCTGTTATAAAATTGTTGTGGGGGTGGAAAGATGATGGGGTTTCATCTCACATTATGCAAAAACACTGGCAATATTACACCCCACATACACACACACACGCACATAGACATTCATACACTCCCACTTAGATCCCGGCCCCTCTCTGTTCCCTTTCCTAAAATTCACGAACACCTCATCTTCACAGTCTTTATCCCATTTCAAAGTCATTCCACCCAAGCTTTCCTCTCAATGTTCTTTCATTTATACCACAAACTGTTTTTTATGCCTTTTCCGGATAGCATCTCCGAAAGTTCTTCTATTATTACACAGCACCATTGAAAACAAAAAGTCGCCCTTCTAGACTTTTCATTTTTCTGATACATCATCCACGTGAGGCTGGCTTTATTTTTCAATACAGGTGTCAATGTGATGCCTGATTTTTGGTTGTTCTATAACTTCCTTTGCAGAGCATGGACAAATAAATGCAGATTACACACCCCTTTAGTAATTAAAAAGTTCCACAAAGAGATGGAATATCAGTTACAATGGTTGACTGATAAGTTGTGAGCCTAACATAGCAAGGTCAAACTGTGAAAAGTGTTGCTGGGCTTTCTTTGGAAATTATAGAACGGACGGACTTCATAACCATAATTTTCATATCTGCTTAAAAAATCCCTCACTGCTTTAAGTAAAGCCTTTTTCGTGTTTGGGATGAATTGAAAGCCTGACTCAAATGAGTGAGGTGTTGAACGTGTTAAAAACTATAATCCTGGCTGGCAGTCACCTCTGGATCTTATAAATTATATATCAACATTACAGCCTGGGTCAGGTCTGAATGTAAGGCTCAGAATTTCTCAATCAACGCTGGTACACTGCTTTTGCAAAATGAAAAAAATGGTACAAAATCAACAAATTGTAATTATAGTCATTTGAGAAGCATTAGCACATGCGTATGTATGGAGCCTCTCACTGGAATTTACCCAGGCAGTCATAAGGCCCACATTACACCATAAACTTTCCATAAACTTGGAGGTGCTTGATGAGGGCAACAATCTTAACTAACAAAATACTTCCGGTATGCAGACGTACGGCATTAAATGTAAGTCATAAGCGTGTCAGTCATTCATCAGTCACAGTGGAAGTGCCAGTGAAATGGGGATTCTGTGCTTGTTGTCCCCCTCATGTGTCATTACATAATTGTCTCTAACAGTGCTTCCCTGAAGCCCAGTGTCAGGTCTGTCCTCACATGACAGCCAGAGAACACTGGGTAATTAGCACTGTACCCAATCAACCCCTCAAAACACACACACACACACACACACACACACACACACACACACACCTCCTCCCACCCCCATCCCAAGACACAAAGCGGTGCTGAGAAGAGCGTGGGGCGATTAAGAGAAAACAAGGGATAAACGGAGAGATAAACTGATTGGTGTCATCGCTGCTATCAATCTCAACGAGAAGGAAATGAGGTTTGGAATAGAGAAATATTATTACAAAGCAGACAGTGATGAACGAGGTAATGGAGAGAGAGATGGGGCGGCAGGCGGGGCGGGGATATGGGAACAAGAAGAGGGCTAAAAAGATGCAATCTGTGTGTGTGTTTCAAAGCAGCAGGACCCAGACTTTCACTCTCATGGGCAGTAAAGTTACTCAGTCAGAAAAGGGTCCATAACTCCGTCTGTGCCTGTAGACAGAGGGGCTGTAATCCCAGACGTAGTCTCAGTGCCCACCACCCCACAGAGTGATGTATTAAACCTGAGGTTTAGTGAGTATCCACTCCGGTGACCTGGTGTCTTTATGGGGCTTACATGGAGCTCTCAGGCCCGCACGGCCAGGCTACCCCTCATGCTGTCTGGACTCGGAAACACTGACTGGGAAAAACCTGGCCATGAACTGCACTGTGTAAAATTGTGTTTTGGATGCGTTATCCAGGTTTGTTGAGGTGTAGGTAAACATTTTTTCTTCTCATATTTTCTATCAGGACGGAATGTAAACATGTAAGTTATCAGTGAGTGAACCCCCCTAAACTCCTGGTAAATTAAATGGTGATTGAGTACCTGGCAAACAGCTCAACGACATTGAATACATTTTTGATGGGCCTTTTCACATTACTAACCCATTAACGTGTAGAAAGTCATAAAAAAATCACCTAATTTCTAGAATAACAATTTTTAGAAAATCCATAACAGTAACCCTTGGTCATTTTTGTTTTTTGGAGTAAGGACATTTATAATTTCCCTTAAATTCCTCTTTATTTTGGATGTTTTACAAATCATTTTATGCAGATTCACCCAGAGTGCATCCCGATACTTGATTTCATGTTGCTAATGGAATCCGCTTTGATGAATCAGGTGAGTAATATGATGCATAATAATTGGTTTCTCCTGATATTTGATATGTTTGGAAACTTTTGTCATTTGAGTAGAATCTCAAATAAAACTCAAATGTTAATAAAGACGGACATCTTGGTGGTTACCTCAGAGTTTAAAAGGTTAAAAGCATTAGGAGGAGCTGAATAGGTCGCCTTCCCACTTATTGCTTTTGATAATATGGTCAGTTGTATAATGTAGTGTTGGTGATTTGTCCTAATTTTACTTTAGATTTTGCACCAAAAACACAATATTTTGATATGGCAGGCAGACATTTTGACAGAAAAATCTATCATTCTATTACTTTTTAGTGCTAATTTTGTCTCCTTCAGATTTTGTTAGACGTTATATGTTTTAATTTATGTTATTTTCTTTTGCAGTCATGACATTCGCATTGTCATTTAGAGTCTAATGGAATTTTCTGGCTGAATGCTTTTCCAAAGTCCTACGCAGAACAGCTGTTTCTTAAGAGAACAACATGCCACTTTTTTGAGGTTTCCAAAACAAAAATAAATCCGCAAGAAAAATCCACAAGATGCACTTTGAGTGAGATTATTGTGTCTAAATCCCCTCATTTCCATAACAGATTGAGATCAGGGAAACTCGAGGTGTACCTCCTGTTTTTTGACATATATTACGAGCGGTGGGGTGATCACTTATTTATTCCCTGAAGCCTCAGGAATTGGATTGACATATACAGATATTCTACCACAGTCCTCGATCCTTCAAAAGTACCATATGTTGAGAGCTTTATGAAGCAGGAGATATAAATTTCACTATTTTGAAGGAAAATATTCTTTAGAGGCTTTCCATATATAAACATCAACATATAAAACCAAAACGCGTATATACTTTTGCCTTGGAGGCAGTTTAGCCATGGTGAAATATAGCATGGGGGATGGGTTACATTTTGATATTTGAGTTGTTTTCTACATTTACGTATGTCTATTCTTTCACCTTTGCAAAGTGGTGCAATTATCAAAATATTTCAAATATATCACCAAAGAAGCATTTTGGATTTGTCATATGTTGGATTATAGCACATTCTTATAGTATGTTTTTTTTATAAAGTAATTAATAATCATACATGGACAAACACAGGCAGGGCGACCATAACATCATTATTAGCATAGTGTGGACTTTAGCTTACGATGAGGGAGCGTCGGGGAGGAGAACTCTTCTGTGTGAGTGTGTGTGGGGTGATGTCATCTAAGCAAAGGATAAATTTAAAAATATTTGGACAAGTCCAAGATACGGCATGAGGGAGGCATGGAAGACGGCCAAGAAAAGACCCGTACACAGTCTACTCCATCCACACATTCTGCAAAATATGGCCAGTAATTAAACATATTTATGACCTGACATGCAAAGACAGGTCATATGAATACATGTGGAAATCAGATTGATCTACCTATGCCCTGCTCAACTATTTGCCCGAAAGGAAATAAAACAGAGCCATGGTGCGAGAAGAGGGAAAAATAAGAATCCCCAAAAATGGTGCAAATTCCCTTTAAATTGCAATGCACAGTCCAAATTTTTGGACACGCTTATCTCTTACAAAGCACACACCTGCTGTAGATGGGGGTGTAGCATAGCATAGCATAGTGTAGTGTAGTGTAGTGTAAGGCGCTGATGGACAGACTGCAGCGAACACAAGGAGACATTGTTGCTGATCTGCTGAAGGTCACAGGCCGCACCATGTGCCAAGTCTGGCACCGAATCACACAACAAGGCCGTGATCCATATGCAATGTATAGGGGACTAAACCAACACTGTAGTGAAAGAGCCTCTCACTATTAATTTGGATCTACGATCATAGACACTACACGAGCAGAGCAAATATGCTTTTTCATGCCATCAGTGAAAATGGAGCCAGGGCTTCATCTGTGATAGGCTACTGCTCTCTGTTTTCCCACTCATTTTTCCCCATAAACGTCACACAATAGGGCTTTCATCGGCCAGCTCCTCTCTCTCTGTCTGTCTCTCTCTCTCTTTCTCTCTGATTCTCTATCTTTCTCTCTCTCTCCTCCAGATGTCAGGTACAGTGGGAGCGTCTGTGCTGCTGGATGCCGTCTGACACTTTTCAAAACAATGATAACAAGCTGCAGGCTCGTCCTTCAGACGTCTACTCCTCAAGCTGACCACGGCACACACTCAACAACCAAAACAAAGAGAGCGCAGACACACACACACACACACACATACACTTATACACAAAGGCCTGTAGCCTCAGTACTCATCAATATGTTGGATCAACAATTCCACGCAGACATTTTCATTATCTTTAGAAGTTAAAACGTGGATTTATTTTTATTGCTGACCTATTGCGTTACACTTTATTAGTTCACTTTATTTGGCCCACCTGTACAGTCCAATGCAATCCAATCCAATACAAGAGCCCTGCAAAAAATCAATTGAAATCAATGGGATTTATTGGATTGCATTCTACTGTTGACAGGTGTTTCTACCATTCTGTTCCTATATGACTCATTACAATGCAACAACACCCCTATCTATGCTATCTAGCTTTCTATACAACCACAGAGTTCACCCAGCACCACTTATTACAGATAATTACACTGGAATGTATACAATTGTAGCAATAATGAATTTAGCATAGATTGTTAAGAGCTGTTAGGTGACGTTATTTTGTCCAGGACCTATGAATGATGGGACTGACAGCACAGTTAGTCCATGAAAATTAACCCTTAATGCAGAGGTTCTATGAATACATAGAACCTTGCATCAGATGCAAAACAACTTATCCAATGGTTACCAAAATGGTAACAAATTATTCACATATTAATGTTCTTTAAGTTTCTTAGCCACCTCAAACCTATTACACAATAATATCAATTATTATATCCTGAAACCTTCTTTCTACTTCTCCTAGATGCAATATTTTTCACGCTGTCTGACAATGCTGAGCTGTATACTATGTATCTGTTCATACATAACACTCTAAAATCAATTTTCTGGCTGTCTGTGACATTTTAAACGACCCTCCCTTAATTTATTGCCTGATTTGGTTGATTGACTACTAATTACTAATTAATTATTTTTGTCCACACAACATTGACTATTGCCCCACAGACGCTCACTGAATGAACTCGTATGAGAGGATTTGTTGTAATTTCTTAATTAATAATGTATAGTCTATGCTGTCTGTATTGCTAAGATTAATTGAAATTTTCCATAATTTTTTCCTGGTTTTCGAATGACTTTTAGAAGCCGGCCCTTGTATTTCGTAAATATTAGTATAGAGTCATGAACACTATTAAGCACGAGTAACTTTATAATAAAGTGTTTTGAGACTATATTTCCTGATGTGTGTGTGTGTGTGTTCTTACTTCTCATAGTCGTGTTTGCAGTACAGCAGGCGGTCTCTGCAGTAACAGGTCCCGGTAAGCGCGCTCAGACAGACGGCGCACTTTACGCAGGTTTCGTGCCAGGAGCGCTCGTTGACGCGCAGCAGGAACCGGTCCGCAATGGGAGACTCGCAGCCAGCGCACAGTTCCCCCCCTGCCCTGAACTCCGCTCCTGTGTGGGGTGACAGAAGGACAACAGTGACCTGACACGGTGACACGGACAAGGTGCGCGTTTGTGGCGGAAAAACGGGGAAAACTGGAAATGAGCGGTCAGCGCGGCACAACTCCCGCGCCGCTGCCTCCTCGCCGCTTTACGCTCAAGGCCTCACATTTATCTGGCGTAAACTCTCATTCTTAACACCCAGTGCACCAAAAGACAAAACCAAAATAAGTATACAAATGACACTAATTTACATTTAGTCGGTAATGTGTAAATAATAATATAAATTGTTGACATGGTCTGCAAATCCATATAAGAGGAATATTTAGGTATGGAGAATTTACTTTATATACCATTCCTTCGGCCAGGTGTTGCTAGGATACTGATCAGATTGGATTACAGTTTATTACAATTATTTCAGCAACTTTCCACTCCATGGCTTCCCTGTGTTCCTATAATATTTCATTCTGTTCCGCCCGTTTGTACTTCAGAGAGTGGTAAAATGTTCACCATCACTTTATCATACAGATGTGTAAAGATTAATTTATTGTAATAACTATAATGTTACTTTCATAGGCCCCCCATAAAGGGATTGTTATGTTACTTTATTCTATGGGACTTATAAAGAGTTCATGATACTCCTGTGATTTTTCTTAATTCTGTCTGATAAGTTCTGTCTGGTAAGTTAAGTCCAGATGTGTCTGTAATATTATACAAGTGTTCCCATTTATATTATAATATTTCATTAACACGTATCATCATATCATATCATATGATAACATCATAGCAATAGGCGAGCCCTAAACTGATTTATAATCAGGTTTAGCAGCATTTTGATTGGTCTCGTTGTATCATATTTCTATTATTGTCATCAATTATGGGCTTTATTTCATTTTATGTCTTCTTGGAATTTTCGTCTGGACTGTCTTGTCATCAACACACACACACACACACACACAGACACTCACACACACACACACACACACACGTCACACACACTCACCGAAAGGCGTTGAGGATGGAGGCTGCTGCAGACAGGACTGACTCTCCTCTGTTTTCATCCCTTCTCTCCTTCCCTCGGTGTGATCGCTACGGAGAAAAAAGAAACACACAGAATAGGTAATTATCAATATTTAAATTCTGGAAATCATCATCTCTCGTTCACCCACACGCGCACGCACACGCTTGGGTTTAATTCAAGTCACTCATTCAAACAAAATTATAACAAAATAGAATTAAAACGACGCCTTGGGGAATTTAAGGTTAAACAACATCAAAATGTCTTCTTTCTTTAATAACCTGGATCAGAAGATTAGATGTTGACAGCTGACATTTTTTTCGTGGTATTAATACGAGGCTAAGTAAATAAATAAACAAATTGGGTATCCAATAACGGCATTTTTTCTTTGTTCCTTCCCCTATCTTGCTCCAATTGCGCTCCAAATTTAAACAACATCTTCATATTGGAATTAAGACATAAACGTACATATTTGAAACTTTTTCATAGACTTGAATAAAACGTATTTGTGGGCTAGTTTATCCTTGTCCTTGTCAACTTCCTGTTTTAAAAGTCGTCCGCGGCTTTCTGTGTCCGTCATCATTCTCCTTTAAAACGGAGGAGCGGAAGAAAAAAACATTAGATTGTCCCGTAAGGAATTAAAGTTCAGAGTGACTTTGTTAAACTCTATCACGGTGCCATCACGGTGGCAAAGTGTTTATAGTTCATTGTTTACTATTTGTGTTTGTGTGTGTATTTTGAGCACGGTTATCGTTTTAGGGAGGCCTACTCTGATGGTAAATAAAACGGATAAAAGGCGCTATTAAATACCACGGCATTACCACAGCAAATCCAATTCGAAAACAAATTAATAGAAATATGGAAGCATAGGTAATCTGATTTGATTTTTTAACTGATTGCGGCGTGCGTACGTTACTGCCATATCTTTGTGTTAAACGAACGGCCTGGTTTTGGTAATGATTATTAAAATAAATAACTTTATATAACTTTCCTGTCAGCTCACATGGGGCGACAGCGTAATAATAATTAAGGAAAATGTGATTTTTAGATTGGCCAATGATACTGTGGGAGGAAAATGAGTCATAGGCTTATAAATGAAGGAAATAAATTGTCGAGGAGTTGACAAATCAGTGTGAAAGAGAAACAAACATTGGAAGAGAGTGAGAAAAAAAATTATTGCGATTCCGTTTATAGGTTTAAATAGAAAAGCAAGAATTACCCCTTACCGCAAAAATTTATGAATTCCTCCGAAAACAAAGGGAAAATTAAAAATATTGAGAGTCTTTGTGCAATATTTTGTCTATGTCCAACAAATCCTCATGAAGATCAGTTTAAGCTCCGAATTTTGTATTTGAAACGTGCCAAAAGCAGAGGATACCCGCAAATCACCAGGAAACCATAAACCTACATTCACTTTCTGACAACCTGTTCTCCAGTGGCGGATCCTACCTTGAGGTGAAACACACTCCTGCTGAAATCTCTGTTGGCAACATTAAAAACTGGGGGAAACTTTTCGGACCAAATAAACGAATGGACGTCCTCTCAAAGCGGTGATCTCACACTCCGGAGCGCATGTTGCCAACGATAGAACATCCAAACAGCATGATGAGCCAAACTGTCGCCTATTGTCTCTCCTCTTCTTCTCGCCAGTCGTCTTTGCGCTCCGACTTGGTTGTGCGTAAAAGGCGCAGGGGGAGGCGGAGATGGACAGACAGGGAGGAGGGAGGGAGGAAAGGAAGGTGCGGGAAGATGATGAGGGGAGATGAGCGATGATGCAGCCTATTGAAAACTCCTGTGAGTCAGAGGATATTTTGCTTCAAGGTTAGACAGAGGGAGACTTTAAAGCGCGCAGGTGGCTCTAGAAGGTAAGACACACTGGAAAATACCTGATTTAGTCTCATAACCGGCATATTTGGGATTTTACTGATTCCGATGAAGTATGACCAAATGAACAAAGGCTAATTAAGACGATAGATCATTTACACCCAGACATTACTCCATCTAGATAATAAAAAATGTAGTCTCGGTTTATTTTCATGCACATACCAAACAGACAGAAGTCTAGCACTGAAAAAAGCACGTAAAATGGTCACTAAAATAACACAGCCTGTCATAAGAAATTAAAGATTGAGTCTTCTTGTACCATTGTGCCACTGACACGTCTTCTAAACTAACAATGGGGAAATGCTGCCCCCCTGCGTCACAATGGCAAAGGTGCAAGAATCACACGGTATAAACAAAAAAATCTAAATATATTTGCCCGTTGACGCATTAAATTATTTCTATTTTTGGTCTTTTAAACACAAATGAGCAAAAAATTGCAATAAAAAATGTCATTTTCATACAAAATACATGAGGTCACTAGTATAAAAGGGAACTGTTCTTCCATACACTTGATATGTATATGTGGGGTCTTGCAGTTTTTAATCTGGAAACAGAATCCACACATTTACAAAAAATGGAATGATGACATGAATATATAAAATAGATTAGATTACTAAATAGTCTACAGAGCATCACTCTGAGTACTAAAACCGGACTTGTCTCTAAATCAGGTCAAATCAGGCCGTCTGTGTTCAATGTTGAGGTTTGGTATTTTCTTCATAAAAATAGTTTCGAAGCATTCATCTTGATATTTAGGTCCATAGCCACAGTGTAAGCCAGAATAAAAAAAAGAGTCTGGAGATCTCTGTCTCAGACAAAGAGCTGCTCTTCCTTTCCTGAGTGCCGGCGTCTGAGCTTTAGGCCAGACAGGATCTTCTGGGCTGGTGAGGTCAGCTTGTGGTCCCCAGGAAGAGTTTTTGGAGAGTGAAACACAGCTTGACCCTGCCCAGCTCTCTGTCTGTTATTGGACATATTAACGTTTAAATCAGCTTGACACTTGGGTGCTGCCTCATCAGCAGAGTCCTGCACTGAGTCCACTCCGAGCATATGCTGCACGACACCACAAGGGTTTTGTGGGTCATTTCCTTTGCTGTCTGTGATCACCTGGTGGTCTTGGTGGCTGTTCTCCAAGTGCTGGGAGAGTCTCAGGCTCCCTGGTTCTGGAGAGGAGCTGCGGCTGCTGTCTGCACTTCCGGCAGAACTCCTCAGCGGGCTCTGGGGTTGCTGGGCAGGGTAATTTGGATTGCTGAATTGGACTCCTGTGTCATGATGCCGGTAGTACTTGCCGGGCTGTCTGGTGAAGCGGTGCTGTGGCTGACTACTCAACACAGAGTCTGACTCAACCTCCGGCTCACCCTGAGGATCCCTCGATGCTCCTCTCATAGCCATGACTGGAATAGAAAGGGGGGAAGATGAGACAGACAAAGGCCAACAATTACAACACTGAACAAATAAAGGCAATGCTATGACAGAAAAATTATATTTTACAAATACAAACAATTTCAACATCAAAGATAAACACAGCTAATAGAAAACAATAATGATAATCAAAAAATAAATCCAAGATAAAAAAAAATTAAAATTAAAATTAATACATGAATTATTTGCAGGCAATTTGAATATCAGAACAAGTGCACAATCTGGACTAAAATGTCTCTGCTGCGCATTTGGTCATAAATGTTAGACGACTGAAGACTGAACTACATCCTGTGCTGATGTGAAAGCAGTCAAATTAATTCATGAATGAACTCCCTTTAAATTTATGTAATGATGCAAAACATGTGGTTGATTGTGTTAAGATGCGATTTAGCCTCACAGCTGTACGGTGTGGTAGTCACAGAGAAGCGCCAACAACTGAGGTGAAAGAGAAACAAGATTTAAGATAAGAGAATGTTTTTGAAATCTTGTTGTAAGATAACAAAAAAAGACAAAATGTGGAAATATACCTTATCAGTCACAAATATTTTTATTTGTTGTTGTCGAACCTTAAACTGAGACTAAAACATAACAGATTAAAATGTCTCAACCATAATAAACTTAATATTTCAGTAGTTTTTGCTCTATCTGCTCCTGGCCTACCTGCTCTGTCATGGGCTTCAGGGCTGAGCTGGTCCACTGCCTCATTGGATGAAGACTTGTCAGATATATAACCCTCGCTTGACTCTCTCTTGATTGTTCGACTCTGTTGGAACGACACAAGTTGAGTGATGGTTTGTATTTACTCATCACATCGACACACATCTGAAATACTACAGCACTGCAGTATGTGTTCAGAGGTGGAACAGTATAACTAAGTACATCTTTAGGTTGCACTTTATTTATATCTAATGCTCCACTTGGACTACATTTCAGAAATATTTGACTTTTTACATAACTGAATATATGTATTGATGATGTAATTGCTAATTTCCATTTCTTCCTGTTTTTTATATGTCGAAAATAACCTTACATCTCTGTATACTAAGACTTCATTTAGCCATCATATCAGACTTTGGTGATTTACTGAACTTGCCTGACAAATTTGAAAATCCTTAAAATTGCAAAAAAAGGCAACCTTCACCCTGATGAGTTTGTTCATATTGTAAGAGGAAAAACATCTTGAAACGTTGAGATTTTAATTATAATGTTTTATCACTCATTACCATTAACATGTGAATAATTTAAAACTTTGACAAGGACAAGTGGTCACAATGACCGCTATTATTTTGGATCTTTTAGATACTTGAATACCTTTAACCTCTAGTTGTTATTTAATTTTGTTTGACTTAAAATGATTATTGAATTTGTTAGTAATAGTAGAAACACTCAAAACAGAAACAAATGTCAGTCTCATTTGGGATTAGGACAGCATGAACCATCTATGTAACTCTCTGCTGCATATTTTGTGTGGTTCATTCTATTTTTTGTCTTATGAGCCATATTATAAGGTAAATGGTGATAGGAAACAGAGAGTAAATGAAAGGAAAGCAGTACAGCAGGTTTCAGAATTAATGCAGGCAGAGTAGCAGAAAGGCAGCAGGTTCCAGATTGTTGATCCTAGCAGAATGAACGCAATGTTAAGATGCAAGAAGTCAAGGCTCTGACCACAGCCAAGTTAATCAGGAGAGTAGCTCAAGAGTAAATAACTCTTCCCCGTGCATGCCAGGCTACTGCTACTGATCCATTTCTAATTTAAGAAACAGTCAAATGAAGGCTGTTCTTCAAAGAAAGGCTCTAGACGCAGTTCATAGATTGTGAAAACTGTGTCAATTCCTGCACAAAAAAAAAAAACATGGCCTGATGGCAGTTACTTACTTCTAGTGAGTGTGGGCGCTCTCTGGAGGAGGCTTCCTGTTGCGGGGTGGTGGGAGTTCCCTCCTCTAAGGGACAGGAATTTCTGGGAGGTGTGTCTGGAAGAGGTGCAGTGGGGGCCGGAGGAGGCGGTGTGCTGGGTCTATGCTGATGGCCAAAAATCTTCTCATGGTGAGTGATGAGGAACTCCACGAGAACGGCCTGGTACTTGATCTCCAGCAGGGCAACCATGGAAGGATCTGTCGACACTAGAGAGCGCAATAGCGTTGGCCCAAAAACGATACCCAGATTGCTTGGGCACATCTTGTTCTCGTGGTTTTCTGAAACTCTGTGAAGACAACAAGAAGACTTGAGCTCTGATGTGTGTGTTTTTACATTATCACATATTTGCATGAAGTGATGACAGCATGCTCACTTGTACAGGTGAACCATCATATGGTGCAGCGTGCTGTAGGAATAGGGAGGGAGTTTCTGTAGTAGCTCTTTCAGGTTGTGAATGACGTCCATTATTTCGTTAGTGTCTGCTGTGGGCTCACTTTCACTCAGGTGTTGAATGACTTTTCCCACCGTGATGAAATCATTGTACAGCTCAAAGGTTAAAAGGGGCTCTGGAAGCTGGAAAATAATGAGGTTATTATACACTAATGTATCATATGAGTGACAGAACAGCTGCAACATGCCTTTAGTCTGAATTCCAAGGCTGTAAACAAGATTTACTAGTCTGCAAGGGCGGATATAATGATTTGGGGCCCTGGGCAAACAAATGTAGGAGGTCCCTTGCAGCCCCGTGTCTCTCCTGTTTTGTTAGATCTGGGGACACTTCGGTTAGCTACCACGCAGAAGACAAATCTTGAATTCCCTAACTCCTCAACATAAATTTTAGTCCTCAACATAGATGTACTTATTCATGATTAACTAATCGTGATTAAAAATGTTATTATTGTGACAACCCTAATTTTGTTTAACCGATTTTTTTTTTTTAATTAAGTACTAATTAGTAATTTTATTATTCATTTGAACATAATAGTGTATTCTGGGCCTAGATGACAAACCAAATTCTTTTGCAGTGATGAGATTGTGATGGAAACATAATTATTAATTTAATTTCCTTTCATTTTACTGTATTGGCTCAAAAGTAGTTACATTTAAACGTACAGTATTAAGTCTGCAAAAATTCCGTCATCAAATTCCATCATTAATCACATTTGTGAAGTTTGCTTTACCTCCTTGAAGAAGTATTTTAGGATGGAGGCGATGTCATGTGGCGAGAGGTCAGACAGGTCTTGGTCCTTCTGGGGGTCAAAGGCCTGACAAAACTTCTGGATGCGAGGCTTGGACCCACTCACACGATACACCCCCTGAAGACAAAAAGGAAATGAAAACATTACTTTGGTCATTCAACTTCTGGACTCCTTTGGTCTACATTTTGGTCTCAGTGCTGGTAAGGGGTACCTGGACAGAGAGAGCACGGATCTCGATTTCTGAAGTGCAGCGCCGTACCACAGTGGGAACCTCATCCGGTGTAAGTCGTGACAACAGAGAGAGATCCACCCCGAACACTATCCCCTTTCTGTGTTCACACTCCAACTGACACCCCTCCATACACTTCCTGTGCAAAGCCAGCCCACACTGAGGGTGCGACAGGAACAGGACAAACAACATGAACAAACATACTCAACAACTTGATGTCTGGTCTTACATGTTTTCCTTTCAGCCTCTTACCTCTCCACATTCTACACCGTTGACCATAATGTAGTTGTCACAATGCTTGCATTTGACCATCTTGCTCTTCATCTTTCTGAGTCGATGAGTAAGCGTGGCTCGGGACGGTGTTCGCACTTTGACATCAAAATAATCTGCAGTGACATGATAGTTCCTTCTTCAGCTTGGCGACGATGAGAGGTTTGGTGCAGGACTCAGATGTAATAATCTATCCATAAGGGTAAACGTGGAAATCAAAAGAGAATTACTGACCTGGTTCTGTCACCACATCCCGCTCGTCCAGGTCATCTGACGACACTGTCCCGGTGGATGGAGCTTTGGCCAGCCTCCTGTTAGGGTGCGCTACAGTGATACATTAACAAAGAGACATAGAAGCAGGTGAGTCCTAAATAATGAACTAGATATGACTTTTCAAATCAATTTGAAAGAAAAATGAACAAAGACATAAAAAACAAATGCAGGTATGAACTTACCAGGGCTGGACAGAGATTCCAAACTCCCTCCAATACTCTCACCGTCACTGCTGCCTGTTTTCCCTGAACCAGAAAGCATAACAAAAACTAAATTTGACTCGAGTGAAGAATATAGTAGTCATCATGTGTAGTAGTCAATCATGGACGGGCCTTACTTCTATCGTTGGGTCGTCTACCGTAGCTGTCATCTGTCATAGGTGAGGCGTCTGGCAGGGAGGTCAGAGGGTTGCTGGTCTTTCGTTTATTCCTTTCAAATTAAAAAGGACAGTGACAAACATTTTAGATACAAAAATTACAAAAGTAAACAGTCAGTATCAAAATACATAAATGCTGTTTATACTTATGCTAACTAACTCAAACATTTGGGCTACATATTTTCCCCACATTTTCCTTAGCCTTTAATGACATCACTTAGCTAATGATCTAGCTAGCAAGCTATGCTAGCACACGTAAAAAGGGACAGCAGACAAATTTGACCACACTGTGTAACCTATAAAGCTACAATAGTTTCCAAATGTTATGTCACTAAAAATGCTAGTATGCTGTTATATCGTTGTATATATTTTTTTCGATTTATATTATTGTTTATTTGGACTTGTCATGTATGATGACAGTAACAATGTCATCAAATTAAACCAACGCATAATGATAAGTTTGTAAATGCCTCTTAGCTTAATCGTTACGCTAGTAAAAAAAAAAGTAAAAAGGGTTAATGTTACACCCAGGGTTTCATTTTTTTATTTTTCTGTGAACAGGGCAGTGGACTAGAATTGTATGTTACAAGTAACATTAAAATCACCATGTTTGTGGCCCACGCCAAGTCACATAGTCCGGTCAAATTTGTCGATGGAATCACTCCCAACATTAGATAGATAGATATTAGTCATTCACCAGCTTAGCTGGTTAACCTCAGAGCCATATCCTAGATCTCTAAAGCTCTGGCTAATTAGGTTGCAGGCTAGCGAACTTAAGTACACTGGGTAATGATAGCTAATGCTAACTAGCTAAGGGGTGGTACATTTAGGTGGTTTAGCTAAAGCTACCTAGCTTGACCATTGGGTCAGTGGCACCCTGGTGTTATCAGTAGTGTTTGGTATTTGCAATCCAGGCCCGGCTGTCATAAATTAAAAAAGCTGTGATATATTCTACACAATAACTGCGTACCCTATGCCCTTAGGGATGTACTCCTGGAAGGTGAAGGTTTGGAGGGGTTGCTCATTGCGAGGCTTGCTGAGGATGTAGAGCAGGTAGGGCTCTCCAGGCTCCATAGATTTGCCAGTCACTTCCAGGTTTAGGTAGCCCAGAGGAACCGGCTCCGTCTGCTGGCGCTGGTAATGAAACATGTTGACCGTCGCCTGGTACAGACAAGACGGTTTTGATGGTGATGACTTTTGGACAAATAGATGGCTGGACAGTATCTTCAGAAAGTATTCACACCACTTGACGGTTTCACATTTTGTTAGGTTGTCAATTAATTTCCTACTCATTGATTTAAACAAAATATCAAATAATGACAGTAAAAACAGAATTTTCAGTGTTGATTTATGAATAATAAAAAATACCAACAACAACATAATTAATTATGTTAAATTCAATAATGAATAACACAACTGCAAATGATTTACCAACCTCTTTGAGCACGGTGTCTCCCTGGCAGATGAGCTTACGGATGTGAGAAATGATTCTCTCTTTGACTTTCACTAGTTCGTCCTGGTGGATCTTGGCATCATACACACACTGCCTGTACAACATCTCTGACTCTGTCAACTGAGAAAAACAGGACACCTGACTTACATTACGAAGTTTTTCATTCTTCTTATAGTTTGATCAAACTTGATAGTAGGTTGTATTTTAGATAAAGCATCCCTATTTCACACTTGCATGACATGTATTAGATACCATCATGACTATTAATATATTTTTACGCTGTCCTTGTGAATGTTGATGTGCAGACAGACTCTTAATGATATTCTTTCTTTATCATACCAGATCTGTACTTTATCATTTGGATTTATAGTTTCTGATTGCAATATGTTTAAGTAGCATTTTCTGCATTTATTTAACCCTTTAAAACTCTAAGGTAAGCACCAATGAACCCACCATTAAATTCTATTCAAATGGTTCCAAAAATACCAAATCTGCAATCTGGGAAAATCTATATCAAATAAAATCCAATGCATCCAATATAAATGGAAATTTAAAAAAGGAGAGGGTTAGAGTGGATTTTAGGATCTTTAAGTCAATTTTTAATGGCTTACTTAAGTCCTTTAACACCTTAAACCCTGATAAATGAATGAGTAATTGAGTACACAGTAAAGAAAACATTTAGTTATCTAAAGGATTATAGATTGATTTAATGTGGGATTTTTTTTACATTAGAAACCCATTATAAACAGCATACGACATTGAAAAGTCATGCAGATCTCATAATTTCTGAATTACGATTAAATAAATCCTAAAATTTACTACTGCAACCCTTAATTAAAAAAACAACAAAAAACCTTAAATTTCTGAGCTTTAAGTGTTGGGTATCATTTTACAAAGAGCTTTTATATACTGTAGCTGGGTCTGACATATTTGGTATCAATGGAAACTTTGTTGTTGTTTTTTTCCCCTAGAATTTAAAATAAAACAATTGGTGGCCCATTGGCGATTACCTCACACCTCACACTAAGAGGTTAAAAGTGAAATTAGGTATCAGATGGTAAGCATCTGGTCTCACAAGTGCTGGAAATATACTCATAACAGTATGGCAATTAGGACAGTGGAGGAACATTCACCTTAGTCTGGGCTTCATCCTTGGACTTTCTCCTCTTATCCAGTGTTTTGTACCCCACTGTATCATCTGCTGCCTTAGCATTGATGGCTCTAGCTCTCTCTAATTCGTCAGAGCGCTGGATATACTGCTGCCGAGCTTTCCTCAGAGCCGTTACTGCGTCATTCTGACCACAGACAAGGGACACACAAAGGGAAAACACAAACGTGAAATCCAGGCAATTACAAATCGGACATTCTTTCACACTGCAAAATAGTGTGCTTTACACACTTGTTCAGGAATGCTCTGCAGTAAAGACAAATTTGTGCAAATTCATTCTGACAGTGCAATAAAGTTTAACGCGCACCAGGATTTCTAATTCACTCACCATCCTCCTCTGCTCTTTGGCCCACTGCTCCTTAAACTCTCTGCGCCACTTGTCAATCTCATTTCTCTTGGCAGCCAAGGCCTTTGGGATAGCAAATAAAGATGTTACACTCAAGCCACTAAAATGTAGACTGGATTGAATAAACTCAGTTTTGAGTGTGTGTGGGCTTCAATACTTGGTAACAGCGGTGTTGCATCAGATCTGCAATGTGTCTGGAGGACACACTGTTCTTTATGTCTTGCTCCAGTGCCATGGTGTAAATGTACTGTAAGGGCATCATTTCCTACCAGGCAAGAAGATGCAGTAGGTTTTAGACATTTACAATTGTAAATATGTAAGTGATAATTATGTCCACATACAACTGTGCTGTAGCAACAAATAAGAGACACACTGAAATAATAGCCCTACCTGCTGTGCCACGATGCTCCGGGCTCCTTCAGCGGCCTTCATTATGTTTTTTGCAAATTCTTGTTCTGTCAAATAATACATAATTTAGTTTTCATCTGCATAATTAGCAGTATAGATAATAAACAGACGTAGGGTTAACCTAGCGCATTTTGCATTGTGAGATTTGTGAGTCCCTTCAAAATGATCTTCAGAGCTTTTGTATGTTCCAACTGTCCTTTGCGCACGCCCAGGTCTGAATTGCTTCCATGTGTACGTATTCCATATGTATGATATATTCAAAAACAAAAAGAAAGATATGCAACAACAATAATAATGAAAAATGTATATACAAAGTGCAAGGAGAGACACAGAATAAAAGTACTTGAAGAGGCCTCTCTTGAACAAAATGATACATATTTATAAATATGTATACACATTATAAATTAAATCTGATTATATAACACCAATAGTTATGAGATGATACAGTTTTATTTAAACATAAGCAATTAAATTAAACTATTGAAACATTGGATTTTCTAAGAAATTAAATTAATTCTCTGCAATATGTTTGACATTGTTCCTGATCATGGATCCTCTGCTTTATATGGAAAACTGACTTCAGCAGGGAAATTAATTTTAATGAGCCTTCCTGTGTAGTAAGCACGAATTAGGAAGTTGAATTTAAAATTAAAATTTTTTTTTTTTCAAAGGCTGCGATCCACATGTAAAGCTTTAAAAAACAAATCTAGCTTGTAGACATTACAAATAGACAAAAGCTTTAAAGTCTTAAAAACCAGAACAGTTGATTCTTGGTAACTTCCAAGCAAAGCTATTCTGACCAATCTGCAATAAGAACGGAGGCTTAAGAGATCTAAGAAACACATTTGTCCATAGAATATTACAGTGCTAAATATAAGGATATAATGTATAATGTTATAATAAAGCATAACAAAACATTTTTGGGAGCCCTGGGCACTCTGTTTGCTAATGAGACCAATGTTCATCGACTTTTTTGTACTATCACTGATACTGAGTATATATATTCCTTTCAACTCAGGCTTTAATCGGGCTAAAGGCTGATTCCAGAATTTTTTTTAACTTCCTATCTTCACATCTGCCAGTATTTGTGTCATCTGATAGGGAAATATAGTTAACAGAAAATATAATCACTACATGACACTTGAACATATCCAGATACTTAGAAATTGTCAGCTTAACAGTCAATTCCAAATGATTCAAATTCTAGATAAATCCCTCACTGGAACCTGTTTTGCTCAGATGGTGGGATGTTTTATCAGTTGTTAGATACTTTCTGGTCAGCTAAGAAAAGAAATTCCATGAAACTGGGATGACTTTCCTTTCAGCTGTTGATTCAAGGAATCAGTGCAACAGGAAATGAACTCCAAGCCAAGGAAGACAGTAGGACTGCTCTGCACTGCTGACTTGACGCCAATAGATATTTAGTCGTAATACTTCAGCTACTCGTACTCTGTTCCCGTATTCTCTCTTATGAGTAATGAACAGATGTCTGGGCATTACACATCTTTCTCGGTTGTCAAGCTGCTGTGTTAGGAGTCCTACCACTGGGCAGACGCCAGGGTAATCTGTGTCTCCTTATTACCCTGCTCTACTAATCTGCCCTCTAATCCTTTGTACGTGTGTGTCTAATACAGATGGAGGTTATGAAGCAGAATTCTGTTCTCCTGGTGTCTGTTGATCCTGTTACAGATGAATTGAGTAGTAACTGTGTGTCTAAATGAATTGACTGAGCTTTCTTGAACTGTGTGTCTGTCACAATGTAATTGGAATTCCAGATAAATCCTCTTGAATCATCATAAACACCAGGAACATTGCATCATAATTCCTCAAATAGATAGCATATTCAATGTACTAACACACTGTATTACTGTTAGTAAAAGGGCATAATCATGTTTTTGTCTTGCGTGTATGGTATACAAATTACGGTAAAAAAGTCAACAGTTTGGGTATTGGTGTTATCACAACCTTTACTAAGCAGGACACACACTTACCCAGGCCAATTCTCTTCTCTATCCAGGACAAGAGGTCTTTGGCGTAGCGGCACCATGCCTTGGTGTACTGCAGAGCCGTTTCCACTCCATCCTCACAGCTACAGAGGGCCAGGTCAGCATCCTGAGCTGTGATTGAGTACATCAGCATCACTGCAGTTTGAGCCAGACCCAGGAACAACACAGAAGCCCTGGTGCCACCACCCCCCTCCCCACAGCTTGTCCTGAACACTCGGGGTGGTTGTGTTTGCGCAGTATTATCACACACTTGACACAAATGGCCCAAACCCGATATGGGAAAGCATAACTGCACACGATGTCCACAGAATAAAAGTTTCTCTTCCGTGTGGTTCAACCAGAACAAACCACTTCACACGAAAGGGGATGTGAGTGGTAACAGGAAGATTCTCTCCACCAAGGAAAAAATTGCTTTAGCTTTAACTTCCCTCCTCTCCCCTGTTCCTCTCTCGGCCTAGCTCCACCCTCTCTCACCTGTTCACTTCTCCTCACCCTGAAAGACACGGCACCGCCAAAATCAACTTGTGCCAGGCTGCCGCATCAGACAAACCATATTACAGGACAAGCTGTGGTCAGACGCAGAAAGCCACGGCGTGACATCCACCCTGGATCTTTCTCTGTGACTCACACTAACAGCGAAGGGATGACGTGTGACAGTCACACATAATCATGTGTTCTGTCAAAAACTCTTCCTGGCCACTCTTTTTTTTCCCATTTTGCTCTTCTTCAGCTGAATGGTGGTTGAAATCTGTTCAAGCAAATCTTCAAGCGCTTTCACTTCTTCTAAAGCTGCTCAGTCCAGTTCCAAGTATTCAGCTATGTTGAGACCAAACAGACCTGCATAATCACTCGGAGCACAACTTCCCTTTCTAGTTCCGCACTCTGGCTGATGTTATTCTCTGAACAGCAACCAAATCTAAAAGAAGAGGTAAAAATAGACAAATATACTGTCTCCAAATCCATCTGCAACTCAAAGAAATCCATCTTCTCGACCTCTTGTCCTGCACTCCGTACTTTTAGCCTCGTAGCAGATTCGTCGCTGTCTAATGGTCAGAGCTTCCTGTGCTAAGTTCAGGGATTATCCTGGGTGGGACCAGATTGTGGTGTGACATCCAATCTGACGTTGGATGAGTCTCAACCAACAGGTGCACTTCACACAAGACTGTCAAGGTATTTTTGATTATGTTTTGAAGCTACACAAGGGTTTCCAACTTGACATTCTTCTAGGATGTGGTGATTTTAGTTTGATAGAAACCCCTGATACGAGCCCAAATGGGCTCCAGTTGAAAAAAGTTTCATGTCGTTCATCGGGAAGAAGTGAAAGTCTTTGAGGGCAAACCAGGTGTGTTTGTTTGGCTGGTGCATGTGTACTTCAAGCCACAAACATGCACAGCAGGCTGTAAGTACATAATGTCTTCAATTTGGCTCAAATGAGTGTTCTCAAATGAATGACGCTGTTCAAAACCACAGCAATCGTATTACTTTCACAAAAATATCACAGTTATTGCTGACTTCCTTTCATGGAGCTGATTGTGAATTGCTATAATTAGGAGATGCTCAAACACAACACAAATGAACTGACAGAGCTCCATGCAAAGTGATAGCAGAGCTCCGACGTGAGTGATTCCTCTGCTCCTTCTTGGATTTCTTACAGGTGGATCCAGCAGATCTGGGTCCACAGCCACCGGCGGATCTTAAAGGACTTAAAGAGCTACTGGCTTCATGAAAACAGCTTCTGAGCAGCAAGGATCAGTTCACTGTTGGCTGCTGACATGTTTGGATGCTGTACAGTTATCGGGCTTCTGTTTCTGACATCACTAATCTCCACCGTGTGTCCTGACCTGTAATTTGAGTCAATGTGAGGTTGTTTCTGTCAATAGGTTTGGCGTTTCTTTCCGTCCCTTGACAATGCTCATCTGTTTGCAGTAACACCTATTCTTTTTCCTGCTCTCCTTGTGTCTGAGGTACAAACTGAACAGATGTCTGCCGTTTTAATCCTTCTCCTAATCTCGTTACATCGGGGCAGTTAGCACTCGCGGCTAATTGCAAGAGAAAAACTAAAAGGTTGAAAGGAATCTCAAAGAACTGTCACAAACTGACTCCGTCTTTTATTCAGGTAGGAAGGTCAGGCTGAAGACTGTACCGTCATATAAAATCTAAAACAACCCAGTTGTCATCTATACCATCCATTTGTCAATTCCCCCCAAAAATCCAGGGCCTTAATCTGTGCATTTGTCTTAGATAATCACATGCTCTCCTCATCCTATTCTACTTTTTGGCAACCAATGACCTTACTTTAACCCAGGATCTGTATGAGACTGGAGTGTTCTGAGTCAACCTAACAGCCACCTATTTTGCGTCTGTCAAATTTGTCACCTTGCCTAAAACCGTTTCTCTGGAATTGACTGATTTACTGTATCACTCTTAACTCAAAATACAGTGAAAAAAAAGACAAAAGAAAGGTCAAACCCAGTTATCAATGGCCTAATCGGTTCCCTGAATGAGTCACCCACAGAATACTGAGAGCATATTTTGGAAATAATAATTTCAGATGGTGATATCTTAGATCAACTTCACTCCTCATCTGTAACTACCAAACATGTTCTATCCATCATCTATCAAAACACGAAGAGCCACAATTATACCTGATGCATTCCCGTCTAGGTCAGGGGCCACAGGACACTTCTGTTCACAAAAGGTATCAGCATCGTCACACTGTTGAGGAAAAACACAAAGCCCAACTGTTTAAATGCAACCCAACAATATTAGGTAAAAAAAAACAACCAAATAAATAAATTCAACCATGCATCTGGTGTATAATCAGTCAATTATGCAACACAAGCAGAGATGGGCAGTGAAAGCAGACAGAAGCACTTAAGCTGTCATTTCAATCCAATAAAGCAGTTTGGATCGCTTACAGAGACATCGTGTTGCTCTGTGTGCTCTGTGGTTTCTGCAGCGATGGTGTCTGGGATGGGCTGTGAGTCCGTGACAGCCAGTAGCTCCTCTCCACCTCTGAATTCAGACGGAGCATACACAGTCAAATAGCAATACCTAAAAAGGCTCCGGATTTGTCGAGGAACATATACAAACACTCCGTTTACCTGTAACTATACTACATGAAGGAAGACACACTGGTCCTCACATAGGACGTGTCTGAAAAGCTGTTCTGGGATCATGCTCATTCATTCTGTCTTATATTTAGTTCAATACATTTTATTATACTGATATTGTCTACAGGTTCTAAACAAAAGACTAAAATGTATGTGGATGAGTGTGTGGTCGTATGATTTCCTATCAGGCAAAATGTCAACTCCTAACCAGTGTTTGGCGCTGACTGTAATCAGGTCAACAGGCAGGATGATGCAAAAGAGACACGAATGTTGTCACGGACTTACGAGTAGACCAAAGATAGCTCGAGATTATCAAAGTCTCGGAAGATCTCACTGTATCTCTTGGTCTCAGATTTGTGTGTTTTCTTCACATCTGAAATGAGAAGCAGACAGTGCGATAAAGGTCACGTGAAATATGAGTTACTGCAGAATTCCACTGTGACATCATTGCCGCCCAACACAGACCCACACAAACACACTGCTGGCACTTTATCTCAACATACACATGCATTCTCATGCAATAAGCACAAGTGTGTAAACTTTTACTGCGCAACCAGTTTTAAAAGCATGCTGTGGAGAATTAAAGACAGCTTTGAGCTCTGCTTTGGATTACTATGAAAAACTGCATGCATTCTCCAAATTTGAGAGATTATTTTATTTTTTAAGATTAAAGCGAAGTCATGACAGAAGCAAAACTCAGTTCTTCTCTCGCAGTGATATCCAACTGCATTTCTTCTAAACGTCAGCATGAGCTAAAAGATGATTAGCAATGCATTTTCATAATAAAAGAATATTTTATGCCTGTCAAGTTTTAACTACTGTTTCACAATGGCCGCACATGTAAAGATGACTGAGAACAATCTCTCTCTCTCTCTCTCTCTCTCTGTGACACCTCCATTTTGGTAGACCACATCCTGCTTGCAGTTGGTGTTACATCCCATAATGAGCACAGACAGTCCTTGTTTTTCACATCAGCATGGTTAAGTTTCACTGAGAGACATGTAAGATGGTTCAGCCACAGACAAAATCACTACTTTTCAATAAATTAATCATCCCAAAAGATGTTGAGAAGTTCCTGCACTGGAACGTGTGAGCATCTTGTAAAATTTACAGTTTTATCCTGTGTTAATATTTTAGTCTTGCACTGCAGAGAAACAGCCAATTCTGTCACTGGTAAATAGAGAACTGATAGAAAATAGCAGAAGACAAATGTGTGAAGACAGGGGAGAAGTTCAGGAAGTTCAAATTTCTAAAGTAAAACTAGACACACACACAGTACAGCAGTGACTCATACATGATTTCCATACAAGACTGGAACTCCATCCTTTTAAACACAAGTTCACTAAACACAAGATCAAATTGAACTAATGTAAAGCATCCAGATGAAAAAAAGAACACAAAGAGGTAAACTTTGTTTCAAAGTCTACAATATTTCACCAATATCGTACTGTTTCTGCAGTTCTCACCTAGCGTTTGGGAGCAATCCCTGTTAGGCCCATGATCGTCTTCCATCTCTACGCCGTCACCCCACAGAGAGTCTCTACGAGCACCCCTGACACATCATCACCGACCCTCAGGGTCACACTACAAACACATTACGGAACAGCAGAGCAACAGCAGAGGCAGGAAATCTGTACGCCGCCACAGTGACACACATGTGGTGAATTCTTTGTGTGCAGCTCTCAGCTTTCTACCCTTAGTGTTCTGAAAGTCATCTTCCTCTAGTGGAGGTTGACCAATGTGTTTTCACCAACATGAGGAAGTGCACGCATACTGTCACTGTAGGCCCCACCTACGCCATCACACCAAAGATAGTGAGAAGGTGCCACAGTGTTTAGATAGCTGTGTCTCAGTAAAAAAGATTTGTACCTTGGCTGGCGTTTTGTGGCTATCGTCAAAGTGAAAACAGTTTTGACAATGTGAATTTTAAATCTAAGACATATATGAATTTGAAGAAGTTATTAAATCAGTGTAACAAGAGAACATTCATAGCATTCACTCTATATGGACTAGACAGCAGAGTTGGGACTGAGGCATTTTGGGGCAAGTCACAATATCACTAAGTCTCAAGTTCCACAAACAACACACCAAAATAGGCAAGTCCCAGGTAAGTCACAGGTCAAATCTCAAATCAAATCGAAGCAATCCTAAGACCTGAGAATGATCGTTTTCCAATAGAAATCAAAAAGTTTGAGGAATTTTCTTGAAATGAGCAGAAATACCAGAACCCTGAAACTCCGAGGTCTAATGTGTGACATAAATGCTGTCATTGAAACATTATTGTTTGTTGTCTACAAGTCATGGATATAGTTATCGTTTATGTTTACTGTTTACAGTCCTGACAACTGAACTGTGCAATTTATTATTATATATCAATATAAATTCCAAAAATTCCTTTACTGTCCAAAATGTTGAAGGAGCTGAGATCGTCCATCTATCCATTATCTTTACTGCTTACACATCATGCTAAGTAAGGACACTTTAAGAAATATTTAGGAGAGACTTTCGGACTAGACTTGACTGACTGTAAATGGTGTAGTCAGTGTGATGTGGGTCATAGTTGAACATCATCTCAGGGTGTGTGTAGCAGCCATTCCTAATGTGCTTGTTTTGGTGGACTGGCTGGGATCCTCTTTGTGTTGGTGGAACTAGGTGGTTGAGGCTGCAGCGGTCCAGGTTGAAGTAATTCTCTGCCAGGGTGACAGCAGCATCCTGGTCGGAGGCCCGATGTCACTGATGATGTCACTATTAGCATTGTCTGCGTGAATTGCTCCTCTGCCACCTGCTCGATGACAGGGATTGGGGATCGGGGATCGGATCCATCCTCTCATCCTCAAACTTATGGTCTGGCGGAGAGGTTTAAGAAAACCCTCAGAGACTCGATTTGTAAATTCCCTCACGAGGTCAACTGTAATTGGCATGAATGGCTCGATCCTCTGTTGTTTGCGTTGCGGGAGGTTCCCCAGTCTTTTACTGGATTTTCTCCCTTTGAGATGCTGCATGACAGAAACTTTGGGAGGTGTTTGGACATTATTAAAGAACTCTGGGACATTACATGTCCTGGGCGCATTGGGGGAAATATCAGGGGAGAATTTACAACAACAGGGGGACTAAGCTGAGAGAATTGTGCACACTCATAGAGGAGTGACACATATTTGTCACATAAACCTCCTTAAAGCATGAGTGGAATGACACGTCCCTGAGACAGATTTGCAGCAGCGTTTTACTTACGTGTTCTCCCCTCTGCCAGTGTGCACAGCTCTCATACGCTGCGGTTCTATGTGGATTACAGCTGTCGCAATCTTAAAAGTCATCACTACTACGCACACCCTCACACGATTCTCAACCACGCCCCACATCACACAACAGAGAGAGCTCTTCCAAAGACTGTACACCAGACCACTTTAAATACTGTTGAGTTAGTAATCGTTTAAAACCGGTCGAGTTCATTTGAAAGGTCTCCGTGTGTATTTAAAAGGATAGTCCTGTTTCAGTCAGTGGAATCCTGACAAATGATGAGATAATGATGGTTACCCAGATAAAACAATGTCTTCATCAACTGCTGTGTGTTGGTCTATAGAGTAACCGGTGAAAGCAATTGAATGAAAAGATAAATGGAGATAACTTGTTAGCAGGACATCAGCCATGATCATCAGTCAACATTTTTAATAACAGACTATTTAAATTTTTAATGGCTCAATGCCCCATTAAGATAAAAACATCCGTGTGTGTGTGTGTCTGTGTGTGTGTGTGTGTGTGAGTGAACGGCTCCCATTAATAGTTTACAGAAATCACCATAGCCATTAAATCTCAACCGACAACACGATAAATAAAATGTAAAAAGCTTCAAAAAAAGATTCAAGTGTGACATCTTATCTTTTGGAGTGGCCTTTTATCAAGTCTTGCTCAGCAGAAATTACCAAATTCATCATGACAACGAGACTTGCACGAGTTTTGATGTGGTCAGTGGGCCTTTTAACAGAAACATTTACAATCACGTTCCTCCCGAACCACAAAGGCGTGCATGGTTTTTGATCTATGAACAGCTGTTGAAAGCATTTGTCTGGAAAGAAATCAAATACAGCAGCGTGCAAATAAAGAAGAAAGAACTGCAGTAACTCATACAGCAGCTCTGTATTTCAGTCTATTAGTGTCTGACAGCATCTCAGCTTTAGTCATTTGTGCAATTTGTTGATTTGGTCTAAGCTCACCAGCATCTGAATAGTTGGATGATTTTGCACATGACAAATATGTTTAAAAAGCGAAAATACTAAAGATCAACGCAAAGACATGCATAGACGACGACTATAATTCACAGTTGAATGTAAAAATCAAGGTGATGTAACTTTGCAATGATGTTACCTAACATCCTTTAACGTCCAATCGCATTCTCTGCATGAGTACATGTTCAGTTCTGTATGACAGACAGAAGTTGGGTACTGCAAATGCCATTCAACGTGGCAAGTCTAGTGCCTTTATAACCGTAAAACTGAAACAGAAATCAAATCAGATGCAACCTATCCCTTTGTAACAAGTCACATCTGGATAAATTACATCTACCTCCAAATTCTACTGTCACATCCCTGCAACGACACAAAAATAGCAATTCTGAAAGCCCAAAGGCAATTTTTTAAAAACTAAGTTGTTTTGTTCTAGACACCTCTGAGTCTTCGAGGCTCATAGCTCGTCCCGTGCTGTGCTGTCCAACGGCGACTGGAGCACATCAGTATTCTGGGCCTCCGTGCTGATCTTGGCCTGCTCTTGAGTCTTCCCTGCTCCGGTTCTGTCCCAGTCTGTGTGGACCTTATCATTATCCCAAACGGTGGAGGTCTCCGTGTCGCTGATGTAGCCTGAGTCGCCCGTGTAGTGCGTTGGGTAAACTAGAAGAGGCTCAGCAGAAAACGCCTTGAGGTTCCTCGTCTCGAACTGTTCCATGTAATCCGAGCTGTGAACGAGATGCAATGAGGATAAGACACAAAGAAGAAAGCATCCAAACTCCTGAGCAGACTTTTGTGTCAGATCTACACTTACACAGGGTGTTTGTCGTACATGATGGGGAGAAATTCGTCCACTGGTAAAACCCTCTTCAGTGGTTCTGCTTTCAAAAGCTTCAGAGCCCCTTGTAATGAAATCATGTAGCCCAATGTCCAGTAGGAGTAATCTGCTTCCACTAAGTTCCGAATATTAGGGACAGCTTTTTCTGGGTGATCTACCTGCATCCTCTTCCGACCAATATAACTGAAAGAAGTACAAAAGACTGAGGACTTTAAGATTCATAGGTGAAGTTGCAAGATCCCATTGGTATAAAAAAAAAAAAGTGCTCTCTTACATCAAATCCCAGTTCAGTCCTTCTTGCTCCACCTCGCTCATCATGTTCATCAAGCGACGTTTAAAGAAGATCTCAAAACGCAAGTCATCTTCAATCACCAGAGAGATATCCAGGCCCCGCTCCTCGATCTACAGCCAGACACTCATTAGTCACTGAGTCAACACTCTGCCCACATCACAAATATTATTCTTTTTTTCATAGGGGATGATTGTGTAGCAACACGTAGTTTTAGTTCTTTTCATACTTTGCAACTTTTCAGTCTTTTCATTTTCTCATACCTTACACTGTAATATCATTCCAATTTCAAAATACTCACACAACCTTGAACTATTTCAATAATGCCAATTTTCCCATCGTTCATACTCTTAGAAAAAACCCAATACAAAAATAACATTAATAAGAATTTTTTCCAGTATTAACTAATTTCAAATCTACTTTTCAATAACTATTACCTAGAAAAGCCATTTAACATTGAACTCAAATACCTTCAAATATTTTATACTCAGAAACGTTCAGCGCTATGCAATCACCCCACATTCTAATAATGTACTGAATGCCAAAGCATGGACCTCCTTCCAGATTTTGTAGTGCGAAAGGAAGCATCCCAGCTCTCCTTTTGTCAGCGGACGGCCATGATACGGGTCACTGTAGCCAGGTAGCATATTGATGCCCATATCATGAATTTCACTGATATTCATCGCTCTGAAACAGCAAAACACAGTACAGTCACGGCAGATGAGTATGTTTAGAGATTTCTAGGTGAAATATTCAGCAAACTGAGCAGACTCACTTTCCGTCTACAGCTGCAATGACTTTACAGTCAATCTCCTGCTCATACAAAGTCCTTAGCATTCGGTCCCGGCGGTCTGTCCGCCTCTGCAGGTTTATCATGAACACCTGCATGCAGAGCAAAAGTAAGGAGCAATCCACGTAATTCCACATTTCTAACAGCAGAGGGAGGCACTCAGAACAGAGGCAGACAGAGATCCCATTTTTGCAGCTGCCATCTTCACAACACTCATACTTACCTCATCAAAGCCCAGTTTGTCTGGCTGTTTGATAGGGACTGGTAAGTATTTGGAAGGCAGCACTGGGGGCTTTCGCACTATAAAGTGAGAGGGAAGATGGATGCAGAAATGGTATGAACAATTAAAAGAAATCCGAGAATGAAAGCTGTCTTGAGATAAGGCAGAAAGCAGAATGAGAACCTGAAGCAGATGAAGAAAGGGAAGTGAATGAGGGAGTTTAACCTCTGAACGAACTCACCATTAACCTCCAACACTGTGTGCACAAAGCTGTCAACTTCATCTTTCAAAGTATTGTGGGATCGTAGCGGCACAGGGAAGTAACCGTAGGACTCTTTGTTACATATGAACATTTGAACATCTGCAGAAAGTAGAAGAAAGAAACGTTTCCTCTCTCTGCAGCAACAGAGGTCACATATCAACAGGACAGTGACAGCCATGCAAACATACCTGCCATGCGGGCAGAGGAAGCAAACACAATGATGTCATCGAAAGCCCAGTTGTAGTCTGGGTGTGGCGGGTGAAAGGCCAGCTGCCTGGATGCCTCCTTCCTGAGGTCTATCAAGAAGGTGGAGTGAACCATGGGCACGGCGAAACAGCCTCTCTTCATTTGCTTCCTCATGGGCAGGTAGGCAGGGGTGCGTTTATAGTAACCCTGGAAAAGAGTTTATCCTCACTTCAATGTGGTGACAAAGGTCCAGCCTCTTTCAAGACGCATTATACGCACACAAACACGCACGCACACCACGAGATCAACATTACCTCAGAGGTCATACCGCACCAGAAGTTGGAATACGCTGCACGGGACTCGAGCATCGGCGCTATAATGGTTTTATTCTCTTCCATGAGCTTCCATAGCACATCGGGGTTGGTAAGGAGGTTGTCGCAGTCTGCCAACTACACGAGGACAACACAAGAGATCCTGTGAGCACTTTATGAATGGTCAAAGAGCTACACGTGTGTCTTCAGGTCACCGAGCAGGCTCCAGAGGTTAAACGGTGCAGCAGAGGTGACTTTATACAAAACAAAGCAGGCTGTTCATTTTCACGACAAAGGGATTTAAGTCTATTTTCAACTGAGACGACTCACAGCAGAGCCCAAAAGCAAAATTACTGCAGTTGCTGGATGTGTGTGCTGGTCTCAAATTACACCCCACCGAAGCTGGGCAGTGTGGGACGGTTTGAGGAATACAAATAGATACTTTATGTGCAAGAGGCTGAGTTCTAAAATATAAGTTTATGTTGAGTCAATCTTTGTGTGTCAAAGAGAAACACGACTGAGAGCCGACAAACTTTGACTAAAAGAGGCAGAAAAATACAATCTTTCCATTTTAATATCCTTCCTGGTGTTGAACTAACTAGCACCTATGGCTTTGGAAATTACAGAGGATGCGTTGTTGTCATTGCACAACAAAATACTCCCAGTCCTTCAGTGAAAATGCTTTCAATGTTACTTTTCTATCTGTTATCACCGAAAAGAACAGCCATGAAGTCTCACCAAAAAATAATCGGCCCACATCTCACGAGCTGCGTCCAGCGCTGCCTGCCGAAGCTTCATAATGTGCTCGTAGCGGCGGTCTGTCCATTGTTTGGGGCCGTCCTCATCTGCATAGCGCCTGCAGGAGACATTTGACACAGATTGCAATCAGGTAATTGAATAACTGCATGGGTAAATGATTCTACTTTAAAGCAAACAGTCCAGGGTTGTTGAAAAGACTTTGGATGAATTAAATGGGCCTTTTCTTAAGTAACCCCTTATTAATTGAATATGGCACATTAAGAAGTCGTAAAAAAAAGTCTGAATTTCTGTGTGGTGAGAAAAAAAAACATAAAATAGGGTACGGAATTTTTGATTACCCATAAGATTATCTTTATTCTAGATGTGTTGGGAGCCACTTCATGTAAATTTACACATTTACAAATCTCAATATCATCTCAATGTCCATTACAGTCAGCTTTACTTTTTAATATAATTTTCATTTCTCAGAAATGTATCTTTGATCCAGAGTTGTTGGGTATCATTTCATAAATACAGAATTCCCCACAATGCATCCTGATATATTTGGTATCTTTGGAAAGTGCAGATTGTAAAATAAAACATTATAAAGAAAGACTCATTGGTGGTTACCTCAGAGTTTAAGAGGTTAACAAAATTATTTTTTTTTCTCATAGAGAGTCACCAACCTGGGTTCCACTTTGTGCTTCCACTCCACATTATGGTACTGCTTCTGCACCTTGATAAGCCAATCACGCAGCACATCTGTGGTGTTGTCCTCATTATGATCAGTGGCTACCCTGGTCAACACACACAAACACAACACCGATGATCAGAACTCATCTTATTCTATATCGAGAAGCTTGAGCATTAATGATTTTAGCAATAACTAATCAATGGATAACTGTAGGTCAGGCTGATGTGACAGTGGAGGGAAGTGAAAGACCACACCACTGCACAAACAACAGAGCTCATTGTCAGCAGCTGTGAGAACTGACTGTGTTAAATGACACCAAACTGCAATACAAGCCAACAAAGTAACAAAACAATAGATAAGGGTGATTATTATAACAGAAAAAAACATAATATGATCAGGGATATATTGAGGAGATTAACATTTAGGGAGTCAAAGCTATGTCTGTAACAAATAAGAGGACTTCCTTTATTTCAGGAGAGGAACTAAACTGAGCCACGTGTTCAGCTTACACTCACTGGATTAGCTTCAGTCTTTGTATTGAAATGGAATATCCTGTTACAACCAATCTATGGCCTTCTTTCATTCATCCATATGGAAAAATGCAAAAAGAAAAGAGAGAAAAGACACATCTGTACCAGCGGCAGGAGTGTGTGATGGCCAGCAGCCAAGTTGTGGCCTCGCGAACAAATTTCACACAGATTTGTGAGAAAACTTCATTTGCTTTAGAAAACATTTGTTCCTTCATATCTCCTGTCTGACTTTCCTCATTTTTCAAACACTTCAAACACTTCCTCATGTGCACCTCGTCTTCTCTTAGATAAGGACACAGATTGGAAGGCCGTGAGAGCTGCTGCAAATTTGCAATTGGCCAGAAGCAGCTCAGTGTGGTTATGGAGTATGTTTACACAAAAATGCCCTTACCTGACCTGTATTTTACAGTTTTTCCCCAGGAAATGGAGCTAGAAGATTTCAATTTCTTTGCTTCATGATGGCAAGAGTGAAACTAGTTGATCAAGTTGGTGCGAGGAGCTCCAAGGTCACACAGTTCGGGTGGGCTGTTGAGGCATGTTGTTAGTGTATTATGACAAACCCCCCTCCCATTAACTTCCCTCCACGTTTGACTCTGCATAGTTAACAGTCCTTTAAAGAGTCCATTACACCAATATGCACTTTCCATTCTTCCCACTGCGTAATTTGCCTTGGGGAAGAAAGTAAGTCGGAGCCAGACTGTGCACGGCTGAGTTAAATCTACAAAACAGCCGACTGTGTCTCAATAAAAGCAGCCGTCTGCTTTACTATACACAATGTCAACAAAGGAGATAAATGCACTGACTGGGAGGCTGCGGGAAGGAGTGCATTTGCTATATACTGCCGTATATAGTTCTGCTCCGTTAACAAACATGGAAATCCAGGACTCAAGCTCTATTTACTATCTAATAAACAGAATGAAAACTTGCAGGAGACACACAGGCAAGATTTCATCAGCGTTATGTTTGAAAAGTCACTTAATTAGTGTCAGCTCAACTACAGTGAATACTTTAGAAGTCCGTGTTTACGTGGCCTAAATGTTGTCGCTCAGCTGTGTAATCTGTAATCTAGACAATCTATGTGTCCGAGTATCTAGGTGGTCTGAAGTGGTCAGATGTTTGAGTATTTGTGTTTTCTTTCCCATTTATTGAAAACGTTTTTGGCTGCAACCATTTCATGTTCGGCTACTTTGTCATTGACATATGGAGGGGGAGGTCTATGTCTTCCCAAACTGAGACCACACCCATACACCCATGATGCAATGTTAACTGTATCTATCGGAAATGAAGTATTGTGCAAAGTCAGTAAATATTCAAGGTTGCAACAAACATCACTGAGATGGTATAATGGTTCCTAACACACATGTTAAATGTATATCATTGCATGTATGCATTCTATTTACGATTTGCACGCATTTCTGCATAATCTTTACATTTGAAAATAAAGTGGATTGCGACAGAAGTTTATATGAAGGAAAAACAAACCATAATCAGCACAGCAGAGAGTCTTTCTTCTCTTTGAGGCACCAGATTTGATTACATTTCACCCAAAAACGAGGAATCAGAGGCTCTGTTTGTACTTTTACAGCCAAACTCTGACTAGTAGCAGATTTTGGTTCTCATCGTGGATAATATAAGCAGAAGAAGCTGTTCGTGGAGGCAGCTGGTCCCCTCAGCTCCCCTCCTGGTCGTTCGGTCTCATCCGTTCCTCCACGTATACAGAAGAGGAATCCACGGCCACGCTCGGCAGATGTGCACAAATTTAGCTCATCAGTCCTCCGAGTACTCCGCGATAATGGGGATTTATAGACATTTTGCACATTTTACCCATAAACCGCAGCTTTCACAGCTGCATCTGGTTGTGAGCGGCTATAGAGCCTCCCCCTTTTCGATACTGCACTTTATTAACGCGCAAAATTTACGCATGATTTCGAGCGGAACCTTTGCATTGCCGCATGTGGAAAATATTTGGTGTTTTGTCCCGTAGGCACCGTCGCTTCCTGTGCTGTCTAGCAGCTAGAAAACTCTGATCTCAACTCACCACAGCGCCATCCGGTCCTTGGGATAGCTGAGGCGCTCGATGCCGCCGAGGAAATACGGCAGGGAGTGCTCGGAGTTCCTGCAGATGAGGGCGAGCAGAACCCGGGGAGCGAGCGGCGCGGACTCAGGGCTCCAGCGCTCCTCCGCGAAGTATCCCAAAGCAGGAGCACCCAGGGCCAGGAGACACAGGGCCAGGAGCACCGGGGCCAGGAGCACCGGGGCCGGACGGGACATTGTTACAAAAGCAACAAACAACGAGACAATTATTGAAGAAACGCTTGGAGCACAGCCGTGATGACACACACAGAGAGAGGGTGTCCTCGCTGCGCGTAGTCATCCCAATCACACACACACACACACACACACATACACACACACACAGGGAAAGTAATGGGACAGTGAGAGGTTTTGATTTAAAGGGGTGGAGGGGTCCTGAGGTCTTAAAGGGGAAGGACAGGTCAACAAAGATTTTTCTCAATAATTATGATTTTATAACGATTGACAAGATGCATTTTGGGAAAAGGAGGTCTGTACATTTTTTTTTAGCTTTTATGCTTTTTCTATGTGGTCGACTCAATTATTTGTGTGTTTCTGGTGTGTCCTTGATATGGTTCTGAACTGTTTACCTTAAATTTGACAACATTGTGGGTTCATTTACCAGTGTTTAAAGGATTAAACTCTTCAGTAGGTCAATCTTTATAATACACTAAAACCTACAACTTAAAGGGTCACTCTGATGGATTGCAGGAGTTTCTAAATCATAATTTAACTCAAATTTGCAAGATTTTTTGTTTATTTTCTGTGTGGCAAACTATAGTATATCAATAATAGTAACATATATGAAAAGGCCTTTTTATTGTTTCCAAAATCCTTTAGGTGAGCCTGTACAGTTTCCCTTTCAGTGCACTTAGTTCACCACTGTTTAAGAGGATAAATTTCTATTTCAGAATAGCACACATTTTTAAGTGAAGTTTATTTGAATTGCCCCAAAGTGTAACGAGAATATGTAGGTTTAATTTATCTAAAAACTAGTGAGACTGTCAGCCCCTTTGATAGGGAGTTTGTTCTGCAAATAAGCAGTGGGGTATAAGGAGAATGTTCTATTTCTGAAGGATTTTGTCCTGGCTCTTGGTAACAAGCAGGCCTGCTTGTTGGGATCATAGGGCACAAAGCGACATATGGAGTTATGAGGTGGGTTAAATATAAAGGCGCCAGACCACGCAGTACCTTATATATATATGGAGTAGGACCATAAAATTGCGGTGCTGGCACTGATAGGAAACCAATGCAAGGACTGGAGTGATATGTTCAGATTTACCAGTTTTGGTAAATATTTGAGCTGCAGCGTCTTGACCAAGCTGCAGTTCTTCGAAAGCTTTGGAACCTAGGACAGGAGGACACTGCAACAGTAGTTATGATGTGAAGAATGCATAAGACGGCACATCTGACAGGGTTAATTCCAGATATATTTCGGAGGTCCCACCCTGGTAATATTGTGTAATGTGATCATTTTAAATGAGATCTGCATCAAAATCTACACCTAGATTTTTAATAGTTGTAGAAAATCAAATATTATTGAAATGTTCTCAAAAGACAAACTTTGCTTCTTAGGGCCTTAGATAAATGTGTCAGTTTCATCTACATCCAGAGACAGGAAGTTTTTAGTCGCTCAACCTTTAATGGGTAGGAGCCAGGTTGGAGAGCCAGCAACAAATGTAACAAAGACTATTACAAGGCTTTTTACCTGAAAATGGGACACAAAAAAATATTTATCCAAGTTATAAGTGGTGGATCCAAATGCTTCTCTGTAATGTCACAGCTCTCTAAGGCTTGAGAACACATATCTACTGGGATGTAACATTGTACGTGAACAATCAATATAACTTAGTGTTTGTTATTCAGCATTTTAGGGAGAAACTGGGAAAACAAGAAGAAATTCAACATTCAGGACAGTCTTTTGATGCTTTCTAAATACAGACAAGTACACTGTAAATACCTAATCTGCATCCAAGATACAAAATTACATAAAAAAGGAGTGGCCAACAACAGCTCGCAAAATTTTTAAGTATAATTGTCAAATTTAGTCTGTAATAGGGGGGTTACTGTTTTTGCAGCTCACAGGCGCTGCAAATCTAAGACCTCAACATTGGATCCCAGCCCACGTGTAGCACTCTCAGGCACCTCAACACACTGAAGTTTTAATGTTCTTCATGGTGTTGCACCAGCTGCAGTCACAATTCTGACAGATTGAGCTCTAATCACAGTCACTTGGTCTATGGCACCATTCAATTATTGGGGCATTTTAGCACAAGTGCCAATCAAATATTTTTGCCATATTTTAAGAAAGCGTTTTTAATGAGGTGACAGACAGATTTTCAATGACAACACAGTGGAACCTAGAGAAATTTTAATCTAATTGTGAAATAAGGAAGCTCATCTTTTTGTACTGAAAGTCTAGTTTCCCATGAAATTTTCTATAGCGTCACCTTTATAGGAATTTTTGGAAAAACATTAAGGGAACATTCTACAGATATTCTTTAAGGTTTTAGGAATATGACAAAATAGGAAGCGTCATAGAATCCATCTATCACCATCCATAGTTTATTGAACAGATCTAGAATGTCAGCCTTCTGGAATTTTCTTGGCACTGTAGTTTTTATCCAAACCAGTACATTCTAGATATAACAAAACATTTGTCTGCGAACATCCTTGGTAACCTTATTGAAACATTCCGGGATCCACATTTCATTACCTTGGTATGCAATAAATACAAACATGCCAGGAAATGAATAATCACAACCGTGACTTTGAAATGCTACTGCCAAAGTCAAGCTTGAAAAAACAAATGTTTTTCCAAAGATGTACTGTATTTCTTTTCCAGCACATTCCTAGATGTCTGAGCCAGACCAATGTCCACATTTTTATTTCCTTGTCCCCTACCAGATATACCATATCCATTTCCAATTTTCATTCCATTTGAATATTGATATTCATCAATAGCACTGTCAAAAATAAAGCTAACAATTTGCACAACGCTGATTATTTTGTCACATCAGCATGAATCCAAACCTGGTTAGAATTAGTATAAAGTGTGGTTGGTGCACAGCTGTATAGGAAACACATGATGCAGGTGAACATTTGAATTGATTTTATTTTAAATTGCTTGCATGAAATTCATCTGTAATGTTTGAGTCAACATGGTTACAGGTTACTAGGAAAAGCTAGGTAGTGGAATGACTTGACTTTTTTTTTTTTTTTTTTTAAATAAAGG
>OMNV01000498.1:81321-121617 GCA_900303265.1 Brotula barbata
TACAAATAAAGGTGTGCCCTCATTGGTTGTTTCAGAAAGGCGTTGAGACCAAACAAACCAATAAGAATGAGGAACTAAAAAGCATAGTTAACTTTGTTAATAGTTTGCCTTTTCACAAAACATTTTGTTTTCTGAGCGTATAACTTCCATTTGTTTTTACAGACACAAAATATCGAAATGTGTGTAAATTTCATGTGCACGCACACAAACCAACCTCCACATAAGTGCTAAATTCACCAGCGGAACTTTCACCGGCCTTCACAAAGCTTTTTGCTCACCTGACACCTTCCTATCATATCTCACTGACCTCAATAAGCCAATGATGCTTTTATGCCACAGCAGGAATGTACTGAACTCATTTCCAGTGTCTTCATTCACAGCAGTGTACCTTTCCAGCTTTCCGGTGAACAGGTGCGGCTACAATTTAGCGCCTGAGTCCAGTCTCTCAACACTGATTGTTAAGGAGGCAGCTGCTGGGTTGTCGACAAACCAGAACAGCTCGCCTTTAGTGGGGGCAACACGGGCCGCTGGGAGCGCCGGACCATCTCTTCCCTCCAACACTTCCTGCAAGAAAAAGACCACTGTGTTACAACAACAGCAATACGACATAAACCATCAATAGAATGAAATACTCAGTATTGAATGAATTGAATCTTTTGTCGACTGGGCAGGTCGGCCATATTAATACTGGCCCCAAGACTATTTTATTCCACTCATTTATTATATTTCCTCTGCCAACCGTTTGTGTTTCACTCTCTTGCGACTCTATGAGACACAGATTATCTCGCCACAGTGTATTCTACAGGCTGGTTTAAAAAAACATACCTTGTCTGTCCTAACAAGAACTGGCAACACACCACACAACATTATTTCAGTGCTGGCCCACATGGTTTCCTATTCCAGTCTTAAACTGTCACAGCGCAGAGACAATTTTGTCTTTATGTTCATCCTAGTTCTGTCAGAATGATGTGAGGGTTCTAATACTGTTAATTTGACATTTGTGCGTTTGGTAGAAGACTGTAAATATTACCTTCAAAACAGATGCTTTGCTTCCCCCTGTTGATACAAAAGCCACACAGTGGGCAGAGTTCACCACAGGAAAAGTCATAGTTACACGCTGTGGGGGTGGCTTAGGAGAGTCGCTGATGGGGGCCACAATCTTCCCGGTTTCCTAAATAAGGGGTACGCCCAAACCACAATCAAACATCTATAATGTGCAATGTATACAGTCAACAACAAATTGCCAAGGTGACAGCTGCAACATAAATAAATGTGACATGAGGCAATGTGTCGCACAGACATGTAAGAAGGAATGACAGTTAATACACAAGATCCAACAAGTGCCCCAATCCAAACACATCATTGATCCATATGTAGTCCAAGGAGGCATTCAAACAACACAGATTGTTCATGAAAAGTAGTACATCATGAACCACAGCAAGAAGAAAAACCCATTGTGAATTCAGACTTTAATTAGTAGGCCTGTATACTGTATGAGCACAAGAAACTCTATAATTGAAAAGTAACATTTAAAGAAACATTTCCAGAATGGCCAGAGCCTTGATGACTGCTGTGGTTTAGAACCTAAAATAAGATAATAGTGTCCAAAGTGGCTCAACATCCAGAGGCTGAATTCGCTGTTTAAAACAGCATGTTTTGGGGCATGGTCATCAAAAATAGTGTACAAATTATGTTTTTAAACTCCCGTTTTAATGAAATAAGAAGGGTGTATTGAAAATTGTGACCATTTAGGGACAAAGAGAATGTCCATATGTCTACAATAATCGTTTTCCTCTGAGGACAAACATACAGAGACTTTGCGAAAATGGCACAGACAGACTTTGGGACACAATTAAACACCAATGTGTGTTATTATTGCACAACACAAACACTCTAGGTTGTGAAAAATAAGGTACTGTTCTGACCTCCAGGAGAGGGTGGCCTGGGAAGAGGGAACAGGTGTGTCCATCAGGGCCCATACCCAGCAGTAACAGGTCAAATACTGGTAAGTCTTCATCCGGGAAGGCCTGTGAATATGTACAAATAGCAAAAAAGACTTCAACAACAGTATTACAGTGTGAAATGTCACGCCTGCAAAAATTTGGACGAAAATTTCTAATACAGAAATGGTGTCTACACCTCCTTCAGTTTGCGGCTGTAATCCATAGCACATTCGTTCACTGGCAGAGAGGAGTTGATGGTTATGATGCCACTGTCAGGGATGTTGATTTTGGAAAACAGTTGATTCTGAGAAATCAGCAGAAAAATTGATTTACAAATCATTCTGATGTGATAGCAGCCATTGCTGAAATGATGATGCATGCAAAGACATGTTCCTTGTGCTACCTTGTACAGCCCGTAGGTGCTATCAGGATCATCAAAGGGAACCACCCTCTCATCACAGAAACCAACAACCCACTTGCTGCAGTCCAGATTGGGCAGAGCGGGCAGTTCCTTACTGAGCATGGACACCAGGCTGCCTCCAGAGAGGCCTAACGTGAACCGGCCGTGGGAGCTGATTGCTTTCTCAGCCCGAGAGGTCACCAAGTTGGCCAGTACTGGACCAAGCTCAGCTGAGGATTGGAAGACCACAACTCTCTTGCAAGCCATGACACTGCTATTGGGGTGAAACAAAAGCTGGCCAGCAGAAAGGGACATTAAGGAAGTGAATAAGGAAGTAAGTGACAGCACTGTTTTGCTCGTCATCGTGAGAAGTCTGAAGATATTTTGTGCTCAACAGATTGAAGATTTGTTCTGAGTTGCAAGATTAGGGTAAAGTTAAGAGAAAATATTTAAGGTTGAGCTTTTGTCTTTTCAGCATCATAAACCACTGTACTTACAGTAATACACACTATACTAGATAAATATCTTAAAGCCCCAATTTCCATATTTGTTAATCCTTTGTTTTATATGCAATGTCTGCAATTTCACACTGCTTCCACTTCCACTGGAAAGATCTGATTTACAAGAAACCTGCTTTATTTAGATGAATGGGAACCAGATTAACATTTAAATTGTATGCAGCTTGACCACCAACATTTGTGAAACATTAACGTTTTATAAACAGCAGATTTGCAAAGTACAGTTATTTGGTCACAACCTGAAGCTACTGGTCCCTGATTCTTGTATTGTATCAGTGTCCATAAGCAACGGTGCAATAAACACGGATTTCCCTCGACAGTTGATTCAAAATTGCACGTTAGGAATTTAGGAAAAGTAACACTTATTTACTCACTCTCGTAATTTCAACTGCAGATTGTTATACAGACGATTTTCTGTCGGCACATTTAATTCGATTACCTACTTCCTGAAACGAGTTTTCAACAGCCAATCAACGTCTGAGTTCAGACCGTGGTCCATTCTGGTCAATGTAGTTGTCGATTGTAACTCCTGTATTAAAAGGCAGTAATTTCGGAAAACTTCTTAAGAAGACGTGATTCATTTAAATTTGATTAGCTTTTTTGTACAATCAATTATATTTTCAGTAACGAATTTATTGCGAAGGCAACAGTAGCAACTACTAAAAAGATAACGATTGTAATTCTAATTCGTCCTCCCGGACGCTAGGGGGAAACAGTGTTCCCGCCTTAAGTACAGGAGTTTGGAGACGCTCGCGTATGTTGTGGCCATGTATCCACGCTCATAGCGTATCGTGTGTTCATAGAAGTGGACAATTTATACAGTAAATATTAGCTCAAACGCGTCAGTTAAGTAAGTGTCTTGTGTACTTCGAAAATGATGTCGGCCGCCTTCTCTTTTCAGTCTCAGCTCGTCTCCATTATGGACGCGTTATCCAAAACAGCTGTGTTGGAAATCAGCAAGCTGGTGGAGATTGAGTCAAAGATGCTGAAAATAGAAATAACCCGAGGACGGAATGAAATCGCGTCGCTTACAGAGAAACTGCAGCTAATGGAGAAACTGCTTTACATGGCGCAGGGGCACAGGCAGGACACGGTAGGACACTCGGTGCAGGACGGTCCAGAGGACAGCTTTGCTCTGTTGGAGCATGACAGAAGCAGAGCTCCATTAAAGGGGTAGGTTTGGCCTGATGACCACCACAGATAAAGCTCCATCATTAAGTGGGCTGTCAGCCACGTTGTCTCGCTTCTTTCCTTCTAACCCTGGGTTTATTCCAACCTAGTGAGAGTCCATGGGAGAACACAAGTTCGTCCATTGCTCTGAGCAGCTTGCGTCAAGTTGAAGAGCCAATTGCAATTGAAGTATGGCCTGCACTTATCATATAATAAGTTACTATATAGTATATATATATTAATTTATTATTATTATTGTATTTTGTTGCTTCTCTGTAATTCCTATGCTGTTCTCTTGCTAGATTCCAAATCAGGAAAAGGAGCAGCCTGAAATAATTGCTGTAAAGGAGGAGCCGTCAGAAGTGGACATTGGGGACGGAAGCACAGAGCAACAGATGCATAATGAAAAAAGTGAGTATTGAGTTGACATTTGGCTTGTGAAGTCCAGTGTCTGATTTATTATTGCAATGTTCTGCTCATCAAATGGCTAATAGTTTGAGGATGGTAAATCAGTTCCTCATGATGTCTGTATTCATCCATTCTCAGGGCCTGAGGGGCCACTTATGCTATTCATGCTATCTCAGCAGTCATAATTCAAAAGTAAGGATACATCCTTAGCAGTTCACCAGTTAATCAGAGGGCTGATACACAGATAGATGACAGTATTCATGCTCACATTCTCCCCTTCTGGCAATTTAGAGTTTCCAATTCATGTAACCTTCATGTCTGACAGTGGGAGGAAACAGCAACACGGGTACGAATGAGTTATAAGCAATTCACTGCTCACAGTGTTAACTGCTGTGACAGCAAAATGACATCTGTTCCCTTTATTTGGGATTTGGGTCATTTTTCATTGGTCGTTATATATGAATACAGAAAAATTATAAGTTAATGTATTGGTGTAATTAAATCAATGATGTATAATGGATGATGTATAATCGACAATATTGAGTTACAGATTGTAATTGAGTAATCGTGACCGCCGTACGCATTTGTAAGGTCTTGTGTCTTTGTGCCTGAACTGTGGTATAAAAGTTGATTAACTTCCCTAATATGCTGATATGTTGTCAACAGGAGGTGATGTGGTCACAGAAATCCAGAAGAGGAGTTCTGCCCCAAGCCCCAAACCCATCTCAGAACGAAGGCATCTTTTGTTTACCGACAATTTTCTGATTCCGAGCACCCAATCATCTGCTGGTCCAGGAAGGAGAGAAATGCATTGGAATCCACAGTTTACACTTTCACGTTCAAACCTAGAGACTGGAAAATGCTTAGGTCAAAATGTTGCCTCTCAAAGCTCTGGTGTAGTGAAGAATACGAAGATCCACAACTTGAGGACCTCTGGCACCAAGAGATTTGGCTGCTTACAGTGTGGCAAGAGCTTTAGATGCTTCAGCCAGCTTGAAATACACCAGAGAAGTCACACGGGGGAGAAGCCGTATAGATGCACACTGTGTGGAAAGCGCTATGCTCAGAAAGGGCATCTGTACACACACCAGCGCACACACACTGGGGAGAAGCCGTACCGCTGTCCTGTTTGTGGAAAGGGCTTTATTCAGAAATGCACTCTTGATATGCATCAGCGTACACACACCGGAGAGAGGCCGTTTGTTTGCAGCAAATGTGGCAAGGGCTTTACCAAGAACTGCAACCTGAAAAAACACCTCGCAGTGCATAGAGATTCCAGTGTACACATGTGTGGCCTTGAATCTAGAGTGCCAACAGTACATTTAGTGAGACATGCGGGCATGGAAGCTGTTCAAACATTGTAATCATCAATGTCGATAGCTAGGCAATGAAATAAAATCATTGCTCAAAAATTGTGTGGCCGATAATTGTATACAACTGGCTTTTATTTCTCATAATGTTCTGTTGGTATGTCAAAGGTGTCAAATGGATCTGCTGATGAGGCAGTCAATCATTTCCTCTAAATACATTTAACCATTTGTTCTGCTTCCTAATGAAAATAAACTCATGTGAAGTGGAATTAAGCACCTTTTGTGAATAGATGCCTTTGAATTCATTCTGTTGAAATGGAAACACATAACTTATTTTTGTTAAAATATTTAATGTTTAATGTTTTAATGTTACCAGACTGATAGTGTGGCTATCCTGACATTTATTTTGGTTAAACTTACTGTTTGTGTGCTGCTATTGCCTATCCAAATAAAACTAGACTAAAATCACCAGACATTCACTTTGACCTCTTGTTCTTGTCTGACAAGAAACATAATAGCATTACATGTGAGCACTGATTGAACTTAAAATAAACTGATGAGTAAGTGATTCATGTTCACACCTAAATTGGGGTGGCCATGGCTCAGCGGTAGAGCAGGTCATCCTCCAACCATAATGTTGGCAGTTCAATCCCCACCTCCTGCTGTCCATGTGTGGAAGTGTCTTTCCGTGAGACACTGAATTCTGAGTTTCTCCCCCTGGGCACTTTAGCAGTTGCCCTGTGCTCCTACATGGATGAGTTACTTGCAGTAATTTCAAATTTCATTTCAGTATGTAAAAAATACAGAATATGACCAAATAAAGGCAGAAGCCCCTCAATTCTTTAAAATAGAAGCTGACAATTGTTAGGTAGGTACGAAATATTTACGGGAATGTATAATATAGAATTTAAGGATTTCTCTTGAGAAATTAAGAATTTGTAAAGTAAAAGTCATGGTTTGACTCTATTGATTTAATTTATAATCTGGACTTCACAAGACCTGAGACAAAACTATATTTCAGTTCCAGTGCATCTCTGACTGATAATTTGTTGATATATAACCATATCACAATTGATACCACAGATACCACATCATTTACCCATGGCACATTATCCAACAAGTTATAGCATATCACAGCAGTCCAATTACACGTGAATGCTAATCGAAAAATAAAAACCGAGTGAGCGAGTCAGTTCCATATCTACAAAATGTGGGGTATGTGAATGTGAGACTGCAAGTATTTCTCTCTCTCTCTGGTAATGACTTTTTCAGTTTAACAGATTCAATTAAGACAAAACATACAGACCAAATTTAAGTCCCACAACTGCTGAAGGTTTCATTGAAATAAAAAAAAAAAAAAAAAAAAATCAGGTTTCGGTCAGGAAAAATAAAAGCTGGGTGTGGAAGACAACGTTGTTTCCTTATGCTGCATTCACGTGCTGTCATGAAAATGTTCATTTCCATTTCTCTGCACACGAACAACCATTCGAAGTCGTAATTAAGAGAGCAACTCGTATTTTATGATGATACAGGAGTTACCAGGCTGCGATTGATGTCTGCTGGAAAAATAGCGCTTGCATCAACACTTGATGGGGAGATGTTTACTTTAATTCTCTCCAATCGTATCTCACTAATATTTAGACGACGGAGCTTCAAACAGTCTACAGGCATAAAGCAAGCAAGTCACAAGTAGATGAGTACTCGCTCGCTTTATGCCATGCTACGGGTTATGTTCAGGCGGTCGCGCACAAAAGGCTCGATTTATTTTATTCTGAAACGAAAACGCAGCCTATATTAGCATGACTTTAGACAGGTTGTGCATTTTCGTTGTTTCTGAGGTGCTAACAACGGACTTGAGTGCGTTATTTCCCATCTGGGAATTAGTATCTTACGATGCGCACGTGAAGGCACCCGTGTGAAATATGTCGCTTTGGGAAACCGTCCAGTAAATGTACACAACGGCTACCCACAGTCCCTTGCGGCGGAGCCAGCAAGAATCAACCTTCGCGTTTTTGGACGCGGCGTGGCCACGGATACGGAATCTAGCTAAATTCCTCCAATATTCCAAATCTGCCGTAATGATGTGCGACACCACAAACCGAAGTTTTCGAACGCAGCTGGCCGCTATCTTAGAGAAACTAACAAAGGCGGCTCTGGTCGAAATAAGCAGTCTGGCTGATGAATGCTCCTCCGTCCTCCACAGCGAGATTTCTCAGCACAAGACCGAGAATGAGGCGTTGAAGAAAAGATGTTACTCCCTGGAGCTCCAGCTGAGAGCGGCGAGGGAGACGCACTGCTACCAGCCGAATATCAGCTGTGCTGGCCGGCGACAGCATACAGGTCAGTGGGTGGAGGGATGGCGGTCTGTATTATCAATCAGTCTGCATTACGAAGAGGTAGTCTACGATTATAGGTGACCTGCATTCATAGATTTAGGATCTATAGTTGTTAGGCTATATACTGGGTGAATATTTGGGTTTGCCCCCATAGGCCAAGAATTGACCCCCCTTTTTATTCCGATTCAACTATGACTGTGCAAATAGTGCAAATTTGACAATTGTAGACTGTAATGCTTATAGTTATGGGTATAGAACTGGAATGGAACAAACACTGAGAAATGTCACAACAGGTTTGTATAGAATACAACAAATGGAAATGTCTGACTCGTTTCGGCTCAGAGGTGTGTATGCAAGTGTGTATTTTTAGCAGGTCATATGTACAGAGACATGTACAAACACACTATATATTTATATACTGCACTTGGCTGGTCACATTCAGTTCTAGGAATAGGCTCTTTGGTTAAAGCTAGGGGTGTAACAAATCATTCTGCTGTCGCTCTAAGGTAAAAGAAGACTTAGCAGTAAACTAATGGTTTCCGGAGCGGTCAGATGTAGAAAATCATCCAGTCAGACATAGCAGCAGGGCCACCATGGACACATATCACCCAAGGCATTTTTACAAGATTACAGTAAACGAATGAATGTTAAACTGCCCCTTCCCGATACTATCTGGAGAAATAAAGAACTAATTTTGTGCATAAATGCATTTCTATCAACAGTAGAGACTGGAGCCTAAAAAAGGGTTGATATAATTACAGTAATAAAAGAAGTCTCTATTTCAGTATTAGAATCAAGTACGGTAAGTTACTTGAACACGTGTAGGGGTAATTCACACCAACCCCTACATAAAGCATAACTGAAAGTGTGCCAGGATAAAAGTGTACTGCTCTGTGTATCTTATCATCAATGCTGCTGTGAATTTATTGACAGTCCTGGTGTAAGTTGACAGTTGGTCCCCTCAGGTCTACCACCTGTCTCTTTTATTACTGTGGCATACCTGCTTCTCTTTGCAGAACAGCAGCAGTCTGCTCCAGCCATCCAGAGCGTCTATGGTAAAGACTGGTGCATGGACCTATGGAGAGAAGACAAACTGCCCACACAAAGGAAAGAGACACAAGCACCTCCCTCCATGAGAAGCATGGGACCACAGGTCAGTGAATCATTTACCAACTGAGCTATGTATTTTTAGGGTTGGGGGAAAATAATTTTTCTAAAGAATTGAAAAGCTACGGGCACCCCGGTAGCTCACCTGCATGGCGCAGTTCAATGCTGGCCTGTGTCCTTTGCTGCATGTCTATTTCTTTACTACTACTGTACTAATAAAGCAGAAATACCAAAAAAATAAATGTTTGTCCCCAGACAGATTCTGTTGATGGTCGCACTGCAATGCTGCACAGAGCGGCATTTGAGTTTATATCTGATGTCTGTTCTCATTTTGGATTTTACTGCATAAATAAGCAATTTAATATACAGTGTGTCACATAAAAAAAATATTATTTTAGTTAAAATCAATTAGCCACAAGTCACCCTATTTTTAAATATGTGACCGGGTTCCGCTACGCTGCTATACCAGATGTCCCTGCAACAAATCCCCATTCCACTGGCTCTGACCTACCACAATAATGACTGTGCATGTCTAAGTTCCCCTTGCATGCTTCACACAGTTAACACCCTAAATATGTACCGGTAATCTCACTGTAGTGTTTTATTCTATAAAAGGGCGTCATACTTATCACTAAGTGCTGTTTGAATCAAATCAGTTGTTTTATTTTAGTACTATTGTATTCTAAGTCGATCTGTAACATTGAGGCACATGTTAGTTTGATAATTGCTTAACAATCCCAAACTCCTATTTATTCAGTTTAGTTTAATATTTTAAGTGCTGTATGCCGTTATTGTTCCTCTCAAGCATTGCGAGTGAATCTCAGTAAAGATTAAATTCAGTTTAAATTCTCACTTGAATGTGGTGTATCGCCGAGAAAAAAAAATGTTAAGTTTGAAGACACCACTTTTCTTCATTTAACATTAGTAAGCAAGATTCACCCGTGTAAAAAAGTTTTTTAAATCGTCCAAATATCGTGATATTGATTGCAATATTTACAGAATCGCAATAATTGAAGGAAAAAAAATTGATTGCAGTAAATATTGTTGTAATTTCATATTACAAGGTCTCTTGCTAGTCCCACCCTTAATGTTTTCATTATGTAGAATTGATTTAAACTGTCTGCCACACGCCTTGTGTTTTAGGTAATAGACTTGATGGATGGAGAACCTGATCTCATCTTTGTCAAGGAGGAGACATATGAAGATCAGGCCATTGCACAGCAGATGAGCCTCACAGATAACAGAAAAGGTGCAGTTATGTTTGAGGAGGACACCAGCATGCTTCATCAATCTGTCAGTGAGCTGCAGCTTCAATCAGGGGAATTAAATAATTTCCCAATGACGACTGACAGCCAAAACCAACATAACACACAGCCTACACTTATGGACAAGATAATAGAAGATGCAACAATGGGCACTCTGGTTGAAAATGCAAATCCTCCTGCTCCCACTGTAGGATACTTAGACTATCCAAACCATATGCACATGAATGCAAACAAAGACCTGAACATCCAACCAAAACCTGTGAAGCCACTGAAACGGTTTGAGTGCTTGTTCTGTGGGAAAATATTCAACTATCTGAGCAGCTTAAAGGTTCACATCAGGCGACACTCTGGTGAGAAGCCGTTCAGCTGTACAGTGTGTGGAAAGAATTTTGCACAAAAAACATATCTGAAACTACACCAGCGTGTACACTCGGGGGAGAAGCCATACAGCTGCCCAGAGTGTGGCAGGAGTTTTTCCCAGAAAAGCTCCCTGAACATTCATCTCCGAACACACACAGGTGAAAAGCCTTACAGCTGTGTGGACTGCGGGAAAAGTTACGCATACAAGTATGGCTTAAATCACCACCAGTGTTTCAGCTGATTGGCCAAACCTCACAGAGATCTTTATGTTGGTCAAGATCTATGAATCTTACTAAGGTGAAGACATTTTCCCTGACAGCACCGGGGGCTGCTCACAGTACCCAAACTTGTGCCACAAAGCTTAAATGAAAAAATGCAGTTTTTATACCAGGTGTGTCATAAAAAAAGCAGGATGTATTGTTTTTCATTTATACAAGTATGCTGAACAAATTTCAAAAGTTTTTCCAGGTGGTAATCTGTTGGTCAAAGACGTTGCCCCCTCCTTTCACAACAGCTCAAATGTGTAAGATGTCTGAATCTGTGTCTGGTAGAAGAGTTGGATATGCAGCGTATGCAGTGTTAATATAGTCGAAGATTGTTTCCACATCTGAGGGTGGTCTGATCACAGTTTGCTTGTGGTTTGTTTGAATCATGCCATGTGAAAACAGAGAGCCCGCTCCGGTTTGCATTTTGCTATATGACTATAGAACCTCGAGGCTTGCCATGCAAATGTGTTTTTGTAATGCTGCTACCTGTCTTGGCCAGGTCTCCCCTAGAAAAGAGATAATTAATCTCAATGGGACTCTCCTAAAATAAGATTAAAAAAAATCAATGCTAAGAGGACCAAAAAGGGACCTTGGTTCACTTACAGAGTTAACAAAAAACAGCGTCATTGTGCAGCTGGTTCACTTAAGTGAAGTGGTTTGGTAAATTACAAAATAACTACATGAAAAAAACCCAGTCCATCGGACTTGTGGTCTCTTACTGAAATATAGATTCATAATTCATGCAGAAAACACTGCCATAATTTAGTTTTGTTGGCAGACTTCTATTTTCTAATATGGTTCATATCGTTGGTTTAACATCCTACACATTTCAATTAACAAATAATACCAAAATAGTTACTTTGGACATGACACAGATGGTTTATAGAAATGGAATCTACCTCTTCAAGTGGAAGGAAAATAAATGATTTACCTCAGTTCTATAAATCCCTCATGCAAGTCTACATTTTTGGTGTTGGAACAGTTGAACATGAAAATGTTTAATAATGATGTTTAAGTTGTCACAATTTTGAAATGACTCACCTTCCCCAGACGCTGTCCTAGTCTAAATGGTGTTATTCTAAAAAAGTAATCTGTATGCCTGTCATTGTCACAAAATAAATTTTTTTGTATATGAGCAATCTGAGCGGTCAACCTGGCTTGTTTTTTCATTGAGCACTACATATCATTTTATACTTGGTATAGAGAAACTAATACACCCAGAAACATCACAATGTTCAAATATAACAATGATGTACACAATGATCTAAGCACTTTGCTTCCCTCGACAATACTAGGCCCCCATTGGAGGAATGTCATGTTGCTCACCGGCCCCCTCAGGCTTCAGTTGAAGCATTGGCTGTTCATCTTAACAGTTCAGGCCCCACAGAATAAACTGATGTTGCATTAAAAGTATTAATGATTTCTGCAAGACAAAGAAAAACTTGTGAAAATTATCAATGAAATTTCAAACAATAAGCTGAATATTGAAAAAGATAAGTATTTTATTATAAAAAAAGGGAGAAACAGTCAATATAGTTGATTTATAGGTACGATTATGAAAAACTATCATTCCTAAACGCTACTGTGGAGAAAACAGGAAATTCTCATCTACACGCCTAAACTGAACGTTTACAAGTTATTGACATGAAAAAGAACACGAGACATTTATACATTATTTTTAGTCGAATTCGTGCCTGATGCCCTTACAGCCTCCTGATTTCTGTGAGCCATTAAATGGTGGTTGAGGTTCACCTTCTGTGTGAAGGATCTTCCACATTTAACACAGTGGAACGGTCTCTCACCTGTATGGATGCGCAGGTGACATTTCAAATTTCCTTTCTGGGTGAAGCCTTTCCCACAGAAGTTACACCTGTGTGGTTTCTCCCCCGTGTGGACCACAAAGTGTATCCTCAGAGCTGAGGCATTTGCGAAGGTTTTACCACACAGTTCACATGACTTAGACAGTCTCTTGGAGTGAAGCGGGGGCACACATTTGTGTGACTTGACTTTGCTCCTCTGAGGGAGATTCTGCTTACAAATGTTGCAGAAGTTGGACTTGTGTGCCTTCATGTGTTGCGTCAGCGTACCCTTGTGGAAGAATGTCCTGCTACAGATTTCACAAGTGAATTTGTCTTTGTTTGCATCTTGCATGTGAAACATATGAAAGTCATCATCTACATCGATTTCCTGAATGGTGTAATTGTCTGTGTATGAGGGTAATGGTTGCAGTTTGTTTTGGCTGGGTTCACCTTCAGCGTCCATCCATGCTTCCTGAAGGCTTTCTTGGACAAACTCTACATCATCATCTTCATCCTCTTCAATGGGCATGATATGAGCGCTGTACTCATCTTCTCCTTCGTCTTCCTCCTGGTTCAATGATGTGCACGTGTCATCATCTATTGAGTAATCAATGGACACGTGCTCTGGCTCCTTAGCCATGCTTTCTTTGTGTTCTGTGTTATAAAAAGAGAGGAAAAACACACCCAAACAGTGCCTTTATTTGGTTAAACTGCAGTGTGTACTCATCTGTTCCCCCTCCTACCTTCGGTACCGACTGATTCCTGTAGGCAGCTGCTGACAGCATCCTCCACATCTTCCTCCTCTTTGATCTCAGTTACAGTAATCTCAGAAATCTGCAAATTGAAAAAAGTCAGGATAAAACCTTATTTAAACGTAAGTATTCAAACTGAATGGAAATTGGTGAGTCTCTTGCACATTTTGGTATTTTACATATTCTACAACTTCATCAGGGTTACAGCCTTGTTATAACACATCATCAATAGGTCACTACATGTCTTAAGCTATTTAACTCCGTGGTAACCACCAATGATCCGCCTTCACAAACACTAGAGTTTCACTTTAAATTCTGGAGAAAAGCCCAAAGTTCCCAAAACTATCAAATACACGAGAATGCATTCTTAGAAAAATTATATCACCTCATACCCAACATATCTAGAATAAAGACAATTTCCAGGGACATAAAAGAAATACCATAACCTAAAAAAAAAGTAGGAGTTACTATCATGGATTTTAAGAAGCCACAACTTCTCTAGAATGAATGAGAGTTTGATGACCTTCCTACTCAATTATTAATATGTTACTAATGTAAAAAGGAGCATTAAATGTATCTCAAGTCCTTAAAATAACTGTGAGCTGTTTTCCTTCAAGTGTACTTAATTACCAATTCATTTACCTGTGCTTGGGGGGGTTCATACTAGTAATGACTTAATATTTAAATACACCTCAAAGAGAAAGTGTTAAAAAACAAAAAACAAAAAAAAACAACTCATAATTTCTAGAAAAGTTAACCTAACAGTGAAACACATTTTTAAGTCGGGGCTTTTATTTTCCCTTACATTTCCCTTTAGACTGGAAGGGTTTGGTATCATATTCTATTCATAGAATGCATCCTTATATATTTGGTATCTTTGGAAACACTAAGAATTTCACTGAAGCACGAAGCCAATGGTAGTGTTCTTAGAATTTAAGGGGTTAAAAATTGAAAACACACACAATCGCTGAATCAACTTTCACATTAATTACTTAATTAATGCGTAACCTGTATTTTAGAATGCAGTGCCACATATACCACCTGACAAATTCATTATTTAGATTCTTAAGAAACAGCTTTTACTAAAACGGGAACACCATCCTCTTCCTCTCACCTTATCGGAGTAAGGGACCCTCTCCAGACTATACGGGCCCCTTTCTTTCCACAGCTCCACGCACCAGTCCTGTCCAAAGATGCCGTCTATCGTGGGAGCTCCGGTCACTAAGGAAAAGTCGGACAGAATGAGCTGACTGGGAGATCAGAGCAATAAACGCACTAAATCCGACGAGAAAAAAGTTGAAGTACCATTTTCCTCCTCTGCCCCTGCTCCCGTGCTTGGAGTCTGCACACCAACGCTGCGACAACTTTTTGACAACACGGGGGCGTCGTTTCTCACAACGGTCAGCTCGCACTCCAAACTCTTCACTTTGTCGGTCAGGGCCGAGTTGACCTCCATGAGCCGATTCATCTCCTGCATGATCTCAGAGGAGTCCTGCTCCACTAGTTTGCAGACCTCTATCAGAGTGGTCTTGGCCATCGTCTCCATGATGGACGAGAGCTGCGTGCTGAAGGAAACGCGGCTCGCTATCATTGTTGCAAACCGTAAGCCTTCGCCGGCTGAAGAATTTCTCGAACGAGAAAAACTCGGAACGCAGCAGTAAAATTTTTACGCTGGTAAAAACTAAAACAGGCGCCACACGTCGGCAGACACCCACAGCTAACTTTTGCTACGAGCAAAGCGGGACACAAATAAATGTGACAACAGTGACGCTACTTCCGGCGGAAGTAACCGGTCAGCTGCTCCGTATTAGAGATTCTTTCCTGTTCGCTCGTGAGTCCGGTGTGTTTTTGTCATAAATGACAATAAACGCCGTAGATCGCGTTCGTAATTACCGAACCAGATTTCAGTAAAGCGGATCTGTCCTGAGTACCGCTGCCGACATGAACACGGAGAAGGATTTCACGCCGCTGACGCCGAATATTGTCCGCGCTCTGAACGATAAACTGTACGAGAAGCGGAAAGTCGCAGCCCTAGAAATTGAGAAACTGGTCCGGGAGTTCGTGGCCCAGAACAACTCCACTCAGATCAGGCATGTGATCCAGATCCTGGCCTCGGAGTTTGCGCTCTCCCAGCACCCCCATAGCCGAAAAGGAGGTCTCATAGGACTGGCTGCCTGCTCCATCGCCCTGGGGAAGGACTCGGGTTTGTATCTGAAGGAGCTGATCGAACCGGTTCTCACGTGTTTTAATGACTCTGACAGCCGTTTGCGTTATTATGCCTGCGAGGCACTGTACAATATAGTCAAAGTAGCAAGGGGGGCCGTGCTGCCCCACTTCAACCTGCTCTTCGATGGGCTCAGCAAGCTGGCAGCAGATCCAGACCCTAATGTGAAAAGTGGATCCGAACTCCTGGACAGACTGCTGAAAGATATTGTGACAGAAAGTAACAAATTCGACCTAGTGGCCTTTGTTCCACTGCTGAGAGAGAGGATCTACTCCAATAATCAGTACGCCAGGCAGTTCATAATCTCCTGGATCCATGTTCTGGAGTCGGTGCCGGACATCAATTTGCTGGACTACCTCCCGGAGATCCTCGACGGGCTGTTCCAAATCCTGGGAGACAACAGCAAAGAGATCCGCAGGATATGTGAGGTGGTGCTGGGAGAGTTCCTAAAGGAGATCAAGAAGACACCCTCCAGCGTGAAGTTTGCTGAGATGGCTAACATCCTGGTCATCCACTGCCAAGTTGCAGACGAGACCAAGCTCACCAACGACCTGATCCAGCTCACAGCCATGACCTGGATGAGGGAGTTTATCCAGCTTGCAGGCAGAGTTGTGCTCCCCTACTCTTCCGGCATCCTAACGGCGGTGCTCCCCTGCCTCTCCTACGACGACCGAAAGAAGAATACAAAGGAGGCTGCCAGCGCCTGTAACCACAGTCTGATGAAGCTGGTCACTCTGGAGGATGACGAGGAGGAGGACGAGGAGAGAAGTGGAAGCACGGTGTCTCCATCCAGAGAAGACAGCCAGCTCAAAGCAGAAACAGATAGTGGTGACATGTTGAATGCGTCACAGGAGTCTGTTGGCTTCAGTAATATCAGCTTCTTTAGCCCGGCGAGTGCTGAACGGCCTCAGGTGACCCTCGACCTGGACGGCATTGTTCAGGTGTTGGACCGTCACCTCCATGACTCCTCCACTGGCATGATGACTCGCATCGCCGTGCTCAAATGGCTTTACCATCTGTACATTAAGACGCCACGGAAGATGTTCCGCCACACGGACAGCCTCTTTCCCATGCTGCTGAAGACGCTGTCGGACGAGTCAGATGAGGTGATACTAAAAGATCTGGAGGTCTTAGCTGAGATAGCATCATCTCCTGCTGGACAGACAGAACCAAACAGCTCCTGCGACAACGCTGACAGTAAACTAGAGCTCAAGGTCCCAGAGGGTGCCAAGGCAGGCCAGCATCCCAGCACGGGAGCTAAAGTAGCCGACTCCTCCCCCTCCACTCCCAGTATGAACTCTTATTTTTACAAGTTCATGATCAATCTTCTGAAACGCTTCTGTCTGGAGAGAAAGCTTCTGGAGAACAGGGGAGCGTTCATCATCAGGCAGCTGTGTCTGCTGCTCCACGCGGAGAACATCTTCCACTCCATGGCTGACATACTGCTGAAGGAGGAGGACCTCAAATTCGCCTCCACCATGGTCCAGACGCTCAACACCATCCTGCTCACCTCTGCCGAGCTTTTCCAGCTCCGTAACCAGCTGAAAGACCTGCGCACGGAGGAGAGCTGTGCTTTGTTTTGCTGCCTGTACCGTTCCTGGTGTCATAACCCCATGGCCACGGTGTCTCTGTGTTTCCTCACGCAAAACTACAGACATGCCTACGAGCTCATCCAGAAATTTGGGGACCTGGAGGTGACGGTGGACTTCCTGATGGAGGTGGACAAGCTGGTTCAGCTGATAGAAAGCCCCATTTTCACCTACCTGCGTCTCCAGCTTCTAGATGTGGAGAACAACCCTTATCTGATCAAAGCGCTGTACGGCCTGCTGATGCTGCTGCCACAGAGCCAGGCCTTCCAGCTGCTGTCCCATCGTTTGCGATGTGTCCCCAACCCAGAGCTCATGAGAACTGTGGATGGATCCAAGTACATGGACTCTAAACGTGCCTCTTATGCTCAGATGGATTACAACGAGCTGCTGGAGCACTTTGATCATGTTCAGAGCAAACACCTGGAAGTGCGTCACCAACGCTCTGGACGGGCCAATGATCACCTGGACAGGAAGCTGATGTGATTTCATTCTCCCATGTAAAACCAGGGTAATGAGTCCAGGAAGTTTATGGTTGTCATTTCATACGAACATTTTTACTGGAAGGAAAAGATGCTATGAATGCCAAAAAAGTATTAAGTATGTTATCAAAGAAGTACAGGTTATAAACCATCAAGAGAAAAAGTCATCACTGTACATTTCTTTGCTGTAATGAGGTTAATATATTATGGAAACTAGTAATCAGGAAAACAGAATCCACCAATGATATAAAGACAAATGAGTAAAGATGTCACATGTTTAAGTTCCTGTTTCATGATTTATGGCGGTGACAATGTGGCCGTATGTCAGTAGCAGCGATGATTCCAGCAAAATGAAATATTTACACTGTTGCAAGGGAAACAGATGCTGTTTTATAGCTCACTCTGTCATTTAATTTCTGAGCAGACTGTTTTGTAATGGTTTGTCCTGTTGAGCAGACATCTGTGTGAACAGAGTAGCAGTCAGGGTTGCCTTAATCTCATGTCAGCTGGTAAAAAGGAAAATCTCACATGTTGAGTATTTACCCAGATTAAGCAAGATTTTGGAACCTTGGAACCCATGGATGACTGAACTCTGCCATTATTCTATGTAAGCTCACGTTATTGCACCTTTTGCCATCATTCATTCGTGTACAGTGCACCTGATCTGAAACTCGGAATGCCATTCCCAATGAAAATCTGTTTTGCTGATTTTGTTTGTATTCTGTACTCCATTTGTGCGTTTTGTGCGTTTTGTGTTTTTAACAGATATTTGCACTTTTGTCATTCCAGTGTGAAAATCAATAAAGTGGACCATGTGATTAACAGCCTAGCTTGTTTCCCTGTGCACATGATTAACACATATTTGTGAGGGGAGACTGGGAAAACACACATGAGTACAGGCATGAATTCCACCGATGTTCCTTGAGATAATATTTCTTCCTGTCTGTATTACACACTGCATAGCCTCCAGTCTTGAAAATGACTCCAGTCAATGTTTAATCCAGAGTTTATCCTTATTTGGCTGATTAGACATGCAGCTCCAAATGTCTGCGATTAAAACAATGAAACTCCAAAGCGTGCTCATAAAGTTGCCTTTGGATTTATACTGTGATAAATACAGATTCAGTCTATTGACATGAAAGAACAGTAACAATATCCAACAGCCATCAAGAATGTGAGTTATGAATTTTTAATGCATTGTAAAAACGACTGATGCAGACTTTCATTTGCCAAATTCCTATTACATTGTCAATGCTGTCACCCCATACAAAATTTACCAGTCTATAACTGGTGTCACTGAAGAGGAAGTACTGTAATTGTATTTTAGATTCAGTGCTTCACTTAATGTTAAATGTCTACAACACCAGGGAACCCGAGCCCATCGCTCAAAACTACAGTAGCTGATTATACAGTAAAGGTTTTCCCACAAGTGAAAGTTTGTGTAAACCGCAAATTTCCCCATTCCTGGGATAATAAAGGACTATCTTATCTTATTCTATACTAAAACTGAAACACGGACAGCTCAATGTAAAGGGTGAGTCATGGTGCAACCAGAAGAGCAAGGCCTCTCCCCTTTCTCACTCGCCTCTTGTGTGACAGTAATCGGATGAACCCATGGTACATACTGTACAGGGAACATATGCCTGGCTGTCTGCAAACAGCCATCAGTGTTGCACTGACATTCAGAGATGGAGGGCAATGTAGAGGATGAGATCTTATGTGTGGATGACCCTAACTGTGCTGTGTGTGGGGAAATCTTTCTGGCCCCAAAGGTCCACTGCTGCATCTGCTGTGGTTATAGTTTTTGCAGGTCTTGCTTGGATCAGATGTGGGAACAGCATGGAGTTATAGAGTGTCCTCTCTGTTTTGAAGAGAACGGTGGACTTCCACGGAGAATATGTGAGGAGCATGGAGAGAAACTGGTTCTCCTCAGCGTAGCTGATCTGGACCCAGGCTGCTTTATGTGCCATACATTGGGCCTGCACATGAATTACCGCGTCTATCCCATAAAGGAAGCATTTACAGAACACAAGGTAGGCTGAATAAAATGACATTCAAGAACACAACATATCTTTTATTCCTGTAGCAGCTATTTAATAATTTGATTATCTTAACAAATTTGATAATTTGACAGAAGTAACATGGATAACCAGTATAGATGGATGGATGAATATATTGGAAATCATTTTAATGTGGTTGCAGCATGGGAAATTAGGTTCACTGATATTTATGAAGTTGATATTTATTTATTAAAAATGTCAGTGTGGTTTATCTGTTTCACAGTTCTTCCTCATTAGGCTTCTTATCTGGTAGACTATACACTGTCGTAGATTGGCTGTCAGATTCTCCTCATTATCTCCATTTTTTACTTCTGTATCTGTGGGAGATGCCTGCGTGTACACACAAAGTCTCCAATGAATACAGATGCGCAAATGTACGCAAACACACAAACCCACAAAGCAAAGCAATCCATCTCTCTTTTTATTTGATTGCAACCATTAGATCAAATCTAGTTGTAATAAAGTCTGGTTCACCAGATGCCACATTATTTCATCATTAAATGATGTGTTAAAATGAAAGCAGCTGACCGTCATCCTAACATTTGTGAAAATAAATAAACACAAAACCTTTTCTAGACCTGATGAATCAATGTGGAGTTTAGCCAAAAAAAACAACAAATACATGTGCAATATTTGATGTTGTCCAGTGCCTTTACAGAGCCACCAGTAAAATGGCTTTAATATATACTGTGTGTATGTGTGTATGTGTCTATGCGTGCGTGTGAGAGAGAGAGAGAGAGAGAGTGTGATCTCTTTTCAGCTCGTTATGTTGTTACTATCAATAGCTGTGGAGAAAATGACAGCAATGCCGTAAACATAAATCACATTTTTACATGAACATATCAACTATCAGATATTTACTTGGGTTTTTTTTAGGGTGGAGAGTGAATGATAGAATAACAATAACAGGAATACGGCAAATCATAACACAGTGAGTTTTTTGGTCAGATGTTTCGAGTAACAATTTACGTCGTTGATATTGATAATTACATTTTTTCACAAACCATTACAATGAAAATTGGATTACTGAGATATACAACTTATTAATCAAATATTACACATATCTCAAATGGGAAGTCTTACTCCTAGCAATTTAATTATTGATCAAAAATGAACTTTTATTGGTAAAAATCAAATTACAAATGTCATCAATGTAATTCTTACAAGTAAGAATGGTAAAAATTCTGATGACTTCTAATGATGGTTGCACTGGGACCATTACAAGAAAAAATTGTGCACCTTTGTGGCACTTATTGACACTGATTTGTAGGGACTCAACCCCAACCCCCACTCACCACCTTTGACTCCATCGCTGTGAATTATAGACTTATCTGAGAGAGGGCGTATTGGGTCACTGGGCCATCATAATGTAAACAGAATCACTGTAGCTTTTTATTTTTGGTCTCTGATGAAAAATAGTGCAGAATAGTGGATTACAATAGAAAACAAGCAAAAAAAAATCTTCTGTAACTCTAAGCTGCTAAAAGCAATTTCTTTTTATTTTGAGTTAATTAAGGATAACAAAAGCTATGATTGCCAATTGCAGGAACGATCCTCCATGTGGTAAATGGTGATATTCTTTTAGGTTCCAAGATCTTCCCCTAATCAGTAGGAGGTGCTATAGAGACAGATACCTATCAGGATGTGAGAATTTCACTCTGTTACTTTCTGTGGCTTTAAGCGTCATATTGTTCCTTATCCTTAGGGTCTTATAATAATGCAACAGCTGTGCATTGTTGTCTCAAACCAGTTGGTCAAATGTTACAAAAAAGCTGTCATCCTAAACTCAACCATCCAGTTCTTGTTGTCTATTTATATCCTCACACTCCATCTCATTTTGGACATTGTTTCTCCTTGACCTCATTAATTACGATCTGACATGTTTTTCATCACACTTCTCAAATAACCTAGAAGTGATCACATCATAAGGCCCTTTTAAATAATGTAAATACGTGTAAGTATTTCACAAGTACCTCCTGTTGGCTGTCATCCGTGCGCTATTCGAGATCCTGCTGGTTCTGGTCTGCACAGATACAGCACCCTGGATCTTGGCCCTACTTGTTTTTATCTGACCGGTGGTGTTTATTTGAGAACGTGCAGCGTGCTCACTCATCACAACAGAGGACAGCGAGGGATATGCCTTCGAGAGCCATGGCATTAACACTTATTTCTGAGGTTTAGCTGAGGTAACCCCTCACAGACGTGGGAGGGGCGTTTGTAACCATATCTGATCCTGCCTTGTCATCAACGCCCTGAAAAGAAGAATGGCCGGCCGACGCTCTCATCGTGAGGATGACCTTTCCTGTCCACTTTGTGGAAATATTCTAAACCAACCTGTGGTGCTGACTTGCAGGCACAGATTCTGTAAGGCTTGTCTACAGGAGAGCTGGGAGACAGAGAGCAGTGGAGATTCACATTGTTGCCCCCTGTGCTGGCGCCGTTCATCCATGGAGCAGATTGTGGTGAGTTCCATCCTGGAGAAGACCTGTGAAGCCTTCAAGAAGGACAGAAGCAAGAACGACCCTCAAGCTTGTCCAGAGCACGGAGAAAAGCTCAAACTGTTCTGTTTGGAGGATTTGGAGCCTATTTGTGTTGTATGTGAGAAAACAGCTGCACATTCTGGACACAGGCTCTATCCGATTGGTGAGGGAGTTCACGACTGTAAGGTAGGCACGACTGAAAGTCACCTCAAGGGAATGTATCACCTATAGAAACTGTAGTCATTCTTATACTTCTTATTCCACTCATAATCTTACTGTCACAACTCAAGCTGTTGCCTTGACGTCTTTGAACCAAGACCAAAGGGCAAAATCCATCTAATAATTCAGATTCCAGAAGGAAAAATGTTTCAAGGAACAAACAGAGAGATCACCAAGACATGAGGTCAACAGGAGCATGGATGAGACATCACACGTGAAATGTGCACGACGTTGGAAAGAGAAACTGTTCTTATATTTCACTGAATTCCTTAATCTGCATTTATTGAAGTGCTTGTTATTGTTTTGTCAATTTAAAGCTGAAACCTTGTAGTCATTACATGATACACATCCATTAAGAAAACACTACATCACACAAACCGTCTTCATATTTTTTTAATCTATTTAAGCAACTTCAAAGAGTGCAAATACACTCATCTAACCACAAACATTGAATTTGGACATTGATTAAATTTGCAGCCTGCCACTTCACGATTAAATCCATTCTGATCCTGGTGTAGTGAACGATGGCAGTGTAAAGGTGTTTGGCAGAGTTCATTAACATTCTAATAATAGATTGATATTTTTGGCTGACTGTTGCACAGGCTCCCAGGAGGCTTGAAACTAGACTCCCACAAGGTTTCACCAATGACTGACCACTCCAGCCTTATTAGAACATTAGCACATCAAGGCTAATGTAAAAATGAATCCATCAGAGGCCTACTTGTGTTTCTCTGTAGACTCCAGGGTGATGAACCAGACTTTGTGCTTGTGCTGTGTTTGCCTTTGACACCTAGGGTTAAGACCTGGGGATCATAGGCAAACCTAGGACATGGGAGTTTTTTTTATTGTTGGTATCCAAGGTAAAATCTGTCATCTAGATGTGAACAATTAGCCTGCAAGACTTTTGACTTAATAGCAACGAGAAATGTACAGTCATTGAATCTAATTTATTAATGTTTTCTGGTGTTCTTGAAAACACAAAAATTTAAATTCTTTAATTTTGACAGCAGAATTAACACACACGAGTGTAAATAAAAAAAAGTGAATTTTCACAAAGTCTTCCATATAAAATAAAACAATACAAGAATAAAGGATCTATATGTGATCGGGGATTTATTGCCATTGGCGCCTCCATTATCCAGGGGCCTTAGCCAAATAGCTACTTTGCCTTCTAGTAAATCCACCCTGCTGCTGTGAAAGAGTGCATGTGTGGCAGCTGAAAGTGGCACATTGTGCTGACAGCTTGACCACCTGCCATTCTGACCCTGTGTTTAAGTGTTGATGCCTTATCACTGACGTTACAGGAGGAACTGAAGAATGCTCTGCTGCCTCTGAAAGAGACGTTGCAGCTGTACAAGAAGGCGAAAATGATCTGTGAGCAAATGGCCGAACATGTCAAGGTACGGTCTGGTCCATCAGTGCCAAGTTACAAGTTTAAGATGGGTACAGGAGGGGAGGGATTACCTTTCAATCACGTCTGTTTCCAGAACCAAACGGATCACACTGAAACTCAGATCAAAGAGGAGTTTGAAGCCCTACACTGTTTCCTGAGAGAGCAGGAAGCTGCCAGACTTTCCGCTTTGAAGGCTGAGGAGGATCAGAAGAACGAGATGCTTAACCAGAGACTCGAGGAGATGAAGGTGGAAATGACATCTCTCTCCAACACTATCAGAGTAGTGGAAAAGGAGATGGACTCTGACGACGTCCCTTTTCTCAGGGTAGATAAAAATGATGCTGCAGATTGATTGAAAATGATTATGCATACATATCCACATCACTTAGTGAAACATTTCTTACAATTTGATTTTCAGAACTACAAGGAAACGATAAAAAGGTATGTATTACAGTTGTTGAGGGGTAATATAGAAGAAACTATTTAGGCATTTTAGTCCACTAATATATGTGCAAACATCTTTCCAGAACCTGGAGCAGTTCACTGAGTCCGCAAACCATTTCTGGAGCTTTGATCGATGTCGCAAAGCACCTGGGATGTCTGAAATATAAAGTGTGGGAAAAGATGAAGCGTGTGGTTAAGTACAGTAAGTTCCTCACGCAGGAATATTAGTCACCTCTTGTTGGTCAGACTTCTCTTAAACTTCAGTAATGAGAGCCTACTTAATCTTTACAGATCCTGTCCTCGTGGATCCCAACACAGCAGCTAGTTGTTTCGTCCTATCAGAGGATCTCACAGTGGTCCAGTGCTGCACTGAAATTTTCAAACTGCCTGACAATCCAGAGCGCTTTGATGTCAGCGCTGAGATGCTGGCCTCTGAGGGCTTCACCTCTGGGCGTCACAGCTGGGAAGTGGAGGTGAAAGATAACACCTACTGGGTGGTGGGAGTTGCCAGCCAGTCCATCAACAGGAAGGGCAAACATGTGCTGACACCAGCAGAGGGATTCTGGACGATAAGATTTCGTAATGATGAGCATAAAGCCTGCACTGCACCATGGGAGTCGCTGAACATGAGCAAGAAGCCGCAAGTGATCAGAGTGGTTTTGGACATGGACCGAGGGAAGGTGACCTTTTATGACCCTGATGAGAGAACACCACTCTACACTTTCGTGGATGTCATCACACCCAGAGCCTTTCCTTACTTCTGCACTGCTTGCAAAGAGCATCCACTGAAAATCCTGCCCGCAAGGATTTCATTATCAGTGGAAAACTAATGCAACTTGGAAACACATTATCGGTTGGTGTTTGTATAATTACAGCAGTTGAGGAACAATCTGCAAAGCAAATCATTCAAAATACAGGGCTGAATTAAAGTTATTTGACAGGCTTTTTAATAGACTACAAACTTTGGAGAAGCAAAATGTAAGTTTTATATCAAGCAGATAACTCTAAGATTGCTGTCAAGGCTTTGCTTAGGTAAGTGTTTAAAAAAAAAAAAAAAAAAAGTTAGGCTCATCTCCCAATATTATTTTAATTGGAAGACCTCAATTGTGTACGTTTGTCGTTTATATGGTCAAAGATGGATATATGAGGGTTTTTTTTTCTTTTAAATCTGAATAATATGAAACAAAGACAATCATGTTTTAAAATATTTAATTTGTGTTTTAATTAAACAAATGCTGGGATATCTGAAATTAGCTCAAGATCATTAACACCTATATATGTATATTATTACACTCATAAGACATTTGTTACACTGAATAAAAGTCACTGTGTGCAACTGTGCTTTGCATGACATCGATCTATAAAATCACAAGCGCATCTTCCATATCCTTCGCAATTCCTTTCTTGGAAAATTAGTCAACAAAATGTTTCAAACATTTCATACAAGGCACATACAGTAACAGCTTTTGTGTGTTAGTAAACCCGTGCCATTCCTATGGTCGGTAACTCCAAATATAAATGGGTTAATTCTCCCATTAAAAGGCTTCTTCATTAGTGTTTGATCTAACAGCTGCACGAACAAACTTCATGTTGCCTTCAGATATTAAGAGCTATATCTATATGCACGGCAGTAACTTCAAACTTTTAAACACACTCAAGTATTGCTCAAAACAACTGAAATTATGCTGCGGCATATTTCAGAGAGCTACCCTTTTCCTAAGTTTCACTTGACACTGCCACCTGCGGCCTAAGCAGCACACAGATGTGCTTATTGTAACATGTCAGAGCTGATTGCTAAATTATGACCCTAACATATCTAACTCACCGATCCCCGGAGTAATTTTTCAACCTAATCTACCATTTGACAACACGTGTCTCTCATAGAGGTAATTTTCTTGGTCCAAAAGCACTAACACGATGTCATCACATCAGCCACCGTCCATACAAAGCCTTATTCATAAAACGCTGTCCTGATTTGTATCTCCGCATCGTGTCAACTATAATCACTTAGCTCGAATGAATGCATGTCCTGTGCCAATCAGCCCACGTATCGTATGTCAAATGAGATGTATGGGAAGCTCACTCTGTCTGCAGTGATGCTCAAGGCCATTTTGAGGTTTGTTAAACTATTATAAGAAATAAAAGTCAATAAATGCCCTAGCACTTTGTCCTGGTGTTACTCATACAGTATTAGAATATGACCAGTAACAGTATTATGGCTGCCTTGTCAGTAGTCCTTTCAGCTAGGCTCCCTGAATATTAAAATCCAGGCAGGTGGGGCAGCATGACTGGGCCTGACGCTGACACCTGCCAACATGTGTTCCTCCTCTTATTCTACAGCTTAGGCACTCTGACCGCCCTGCCATCTCATAGAGGCATTCTTCCTTCCACTATGGCATTATATAACTCCTCGTCTACAGCCTGATAACATGCAGCTCTCGCATTTAAAAAGTAGATCTGGTCACTTGTGAGTCGTGGATCGTATCCCTCCCTCTGCAACCTGGTTTTCTGGATTTTAAATGTACCTACAGCAGAAAGGAGAGTTAGAAAGGAAATATGGCCAGAGTGCCTTTGGTGAGGTGTAATCATCATCGTCATGGTGTATTTACCTGTGGTGTCTACTTGTGGGGAGATGCGCAGGAACACAGGGCGAGCGTATTGAGGCAAAGCTCGCTGTATCTCCCGCAGGAAAAAAACACAGTCAAAACTCCCCCCAATGTCTGCGATGGAAGCCATGCCAGCCTTTCCTTCCACACCTACATAAGAGACGTTCAGATTAATGATTGCAGAGTAGGACACACGTGAGTGAGGTCAAAAATGGAAATGACAACTGTGTTCCCTCTGTGCAACTAAAAGCAGACACTGTACATAACAAAGAAAACACAGTTATCTGTCACCTGGCACGGTGACCCCATACACAGCCACGTCTGTCTGTCCCAGGAGACTGCTCAGTATGCCTTCCACCTCGGTGGTGGAGACATTTTCTCCTCGCCAGCGGAAAGTGTCACCTCCGCGGTCGCGAAAGTACATGTACCCCAACTCGTCCATCACCAGCACATCACCTAAATAATGAATCATTGGAATGACGATTACGTCTCAACATGGATAACGTAGAGAAGTGCAACAATTTCCTACAATCAACTGCAACAATTTATGTGCAAAAATACTCATTTGTTGTTGTGCAGACAAGTCTATTACAAGATTCTAGCCATTTGTCAAAAAGTTACAGGAAAGATATCCTAATAAATATCCTAATAAATTTCATACAATAATTGTGTACAAATCTTGCAAGCCAGAAACATTGGTCACCTGATAAATATGCAGAGTCGTTTTTCTTGAAGACATTGTGGGCTATTTTCTTCCTTGTAGCATCCTGATTTGCATAGCCATCAAACCGCCGTAATGGATCTTGTTGGTTGATACGCCCCACCAGCAGGCCTGGTTCACCTGCATTACAGAGAGTCAAAGGAATGCTGTTTGGGGGCTTGTCAATCCTGAGAAGAAAACCAAACAACAAATCTACACTACATCAAGTAAAAAAGGGCATATAAACGTGAGGTACCTGGCTGGCAAGGGACACAGAGGCCCCTGCTGTCCCGAACCAGCTCCATGGTGTCCTCGTCTACTCTCACCAGACGGATCGGGTAGATGTTGGGCAGGATACGGCTGTTGAATCCACATGCTCCCACCTGGTGGAACTGATTTGGTTAGATACTGTCAAATCATTCAGATTTTATCGGTGTATTCACACTATGGCTGCTGACCTTGCCGTCCATATTAGCAATGCTACAATTACACTCAGTCGCTCCGTAGAACTCGCCGATCTGTGCCACCCCAAAACGTTCCGTGAACGCCTCCCACACGCTGGGACGCAACCCGTTTCCTATTGCCAGACGGACGCGATGGCCCTTTTCTGCTGGTCGCACCGGCTGGGAAAGGAGGTAGCGGCAGATTTCGCCGATATACTGCACCACCTACAAGACCAAAGTACAACTTAAAAACACAGTTCCTTTTTTATTAACTCTTGTCTCTCTCAGTAGTTTTCAAGACATATGCTCTTACAGTGCAGTTGTACTTCATGCAATCTTCCCAGAAGCGGCTGGCAGAGAATTTCTTCTTCACTACCACAGTGAGGCCATGCATCAGACACTGACCAACACCCATGATATTCCCTGAAGATTAAAACGAAGGAGAAAGCTCATTCTCGGATTATGCAATCCTGGCATGAAAAAGTCAAATTCACCAAGGGCTGGAGGATAAAATACCTGCTGAATGATAGAGAGGCAGGCAGTCATAGATGATGTCATCAGGGCGAAGGCTAAAGGCATAATATCCAAAAGCTGCTATTCTGTAGTAGCTGTTAATGGAAACACAGCAGAGTCAAAAATATCCAGAGTGGAGAGATTATGGATTCATCAACTGGAATGCTTCTAGAGGGTGATTTTGTTTCTAAAAAGTGAAATCATACCGACTGTGTACCACAATGGCAGCCTTGGGCAGTCCTGTGGTACCAGAGGTGTAAATATAAAACAAGCGGTCTGCAGAGGCACAACAGCAAATCGTTAAAATCTGGATTTTACAATTTTAAATGACATTCAAAAGCCTTTAATGCCAAGCTGATATTCCACAGAGAGAAAAGAGAAAAGACAACATTTGCTTCCCTTAGGCCTTCTGTGTTTTTATTCAACACTAGCAGTATATTTGAAAGGCTGAGCAATGCATAACAGATCTAGGAAATCATCCTTAGACATTTGTGATTCAGACAGCAAACAAAGTCTCAAACTCAAAATGTCTTTCATAATATCTACCCCAGACACCTTCAGCTCTGCAGAGCAAAATATTAATAACTATCTAGTACCCGATATGACTTATAATGTCTGCACAGCTGGGCCAATGTTCATTAGTTGTGCGATGCATATTGAATTATTTGTGGCATTGTCGTGGAACATTTAGGGCAACTTAATTTAAGATGCAGTACTTACCATTCATGCCTTTGGCGGGAACACAGGGGGGTGGGGGGAGTTTTGATGTCAAGGCTAAAATGGGATCCAGAGGTTGAGCACCCAGAAAGGCCAGATGATTGGCACTGAGCTCTCCGGAACAAAACCGAACCATGGACTGGCTGAGGGAAGCGCTGACCTCCATCATGGCTGGGATACAGTGAGAGGGAGGGGGCAGAAAGTAGGGACAGCAAAATTGAGTTATTGTAATGTGATGAAAAGACAGATGGAGAATAAGAATAGCATTTTTAAACTAATTAACCAACACACACTTATGTGGATCAGCAGTCGCGGTCATGTTTATTCACAGATTATTAATGGCATCAAAGGACACAAATTTTGAGAGAGTTATTGAATGAGTCGTTTCATTGCTTTTATTCCATTTTATCCATTTTTGACTCTTATGCTTTCCTTTTAATTGTCTTTTGAATTTGTAATCTATAAATTTAATGCCTTTATGCCTTTGTGAAGCACTTTCAATTGCCTTTGTGTCTGCTACATAAATAAACCTGCCTTGTCTTCAGCTTTGTGAACATGTATGAAGGATTAAAGTATTCATTTTCAGTCCTGCTGTGTGTCATTGTGAATCAGTAACACTAATATACCAAAATGCTCAGTGCAGGATAACGATTTGGTTTTTGTAAATGTTCCTCCAACAGTACTAGTGCTATTACATAGACAAAACTTGTGGTTATAGGTGGTCATTAATCATTAATTGGGCCATGTCACCTTACAGTCCAATTAGAATTTTATTACTTTTTATTATCTAACATCTTGTGTGTATTTTTGTGGGTACATAGGCTCGTAATTTGTGTATTTCTGTGGGGGGATCCATCATGCAAAACAACATGAAAGTCCCAAATGCCCAATATAGGAAATCCTCTATGAACACAAAATAATAACCTATACACTAACTTCACAAAGAGCTGTTCCCTGCTGGTCACATTCTTACCATCGGCGAGTTCGGCTCCAAACACTATCGCCCGTGAGGCCGACACCCCAACACAGTGTAGGAGAGAATCATGGCGGAGGTTGAAGTTGATAAGAGCAGATTCCACCCCGACCTTGGCTAACCCCAGCCAAAGTGCCACTTGTAGCGGCCTGCTTTCCATGAAGATGGCCACCACATCCCCAGACACCCAGCCCTGACTATGTGCCCACTGGGCCACTGAGTTGGACATCTCATCCAACTGTGTGAAAGTCCAGGTTTCCCCAGTGTACTCATAGATCAATGCTGGTTTGTTTGGGTGTAGTTTCACCGTCTGTGCAAAAATGGAGGTAATGCTGCTTCCTCTACGCACGTTACGCCACAAATCCAGCTTGACTCGCAACAGCACATAGAGGCCTCTGAAAACACAAGAGATAATCAAGCCATCAATCTGTATATTTTCAGTTTTTATTCACACCCCAAGAATTACAAAAAACAACAACTTAACAGAAAAACGCAGGAGATATTGGTCACCAAGAAGAGCTTATTGGGCATCTCTCCCAATATACTGTATAAAAAGAACAAAATGCACAACCGCAGTTCAACAATTTTTGCAAAACAAAAACTGTGTGCATATACAGTATGTGTGAGAGTTTGCATACAGGCTAGAGTGTAATGTAAACAAGAACTGCTCATTATTAGCTATTTTTAGATAGTATTGTGTTAATGAATTTGGCTCCTTGAGTGAATCCTTTAAAAGTTTACTATGTAAAAATGGACAGGTTGTGACAAATTATAGGAAAAGCCAACAGGCAGTTTGCATGGGATTTACTCCGAGAATGAGGATTATTGCACAAGAGTTACTGTGACATGTCTCAATCAACATCAGTATGTAGGTTAACTCCTACATGAACTTCACAGCCCCCTTCAGAACAACGGTGCTGCATTAATTTCAAATTTCAGAGATTTCTCCAATCAATGCAGAACACTTACCTTGGTTTTTCCTTTCATTTGTCATACGTGTATAACCAACAAAACAGAGCCACAGGACGTAAAGACACTTACTTCAAATCTCTCTTGGCGGTCCGTGCTGCAATGTAGAAGTACTTCCAACTTCTTGTTCCTATGTAGACCCCAAAACCTGCTGCCAAACTCCAGGACCAGGACACCCCGAAGAAACGCAGCAGACCCAATGACCCCAGAGAGGCTGAGACACTCGCCACATTGTGCATTCTGCTCATGAAGGACATGAACAAAATGGGTTTCAGGGGACAAACATGGGGTTCACTCGGGTGTGTGTATGTGTGTGAGAGAGAGACTTGGTCACTAATCATGTATGAATGCGTTAGTACAGAACTTAACAACTCATAGTATACGAACAGGTGTCATAGAAGCATCACTGCTGCGCAAAATCTGAACATATTACACAGTCAAAAACTTACCTACGAAGCAGTAATGAACTGAAGCGATGTCACCTTTCACCGACTAACCGTGACCACAAACCGTCACTTTAAATGAATCACTTTGTAAATCCTCTGGATGCGCTGAGCAGATACACTTGGCTAAAATGCTTTATCAGCAGGCCGCAGGAGTTTTTAAGTGTTCCAGTAGTTTCACAGTCCCCTGCCCGTCAACGCGACTGCCGTGAATGCTAAACAGTTTACATGCAAACGGATTTTATAAATACGACAAACGTACGTGAACGCGTCCGGTGGTGTGATACTGAAATGGGCGTCGGTGGTTATTTCTGGTCGATAAACGCAAAGGAGAAGTGGTGGAAATCTGAATGGGAACAGGCTAGTCGCTGCACTCCATATTGAATAATGTCGTTGCAAGTGCAGCTCCGCCCACACCGGGTATGCACATCCTCAAGAAGCTCAGCCATTGGGTAATCTGAGTGTTTGTCAACGCCTTAAAAAAATTGGATTGGACGATATCTAGCCCACACGATTGCCATAGTATTAGCCGTTACAGGTACCGCCACAGATTACAACCGTAGAAATACCAATGGTGTAAAGCAACGAAGTAAAAATACTTCATTACAGCGTTTGTTTTGTATGTTTAAGATTGAATTTATGGAGTATGACTGGAGTATAAATATTTTTGTAAATTATTATTTAACACAACTACATATCTGAAAATAGGAAAACCTATTTCTTTACTTAACTTCTCAAAAAAAAAACAACAACAAAAAAAACAACTGGTTCGTCACTCGTAACAAATTGAATTCTTCATCAGGAAACGTCCATAAGGATGAAAAAAAAAATAGTTACACCAGTCATTGCTGAGTGATAGTCTGTCTGCGTGAGTTTGCAAGAGAGCTGCTTAGTGTCACGCTGGCTGTATGCGCGTGCACTTTACAGCAAATTCTGTACAATACTGCTTTCCGCAGTAAGATGTAAACCCAGGGGTCCAGGATTTGGTTCCAAGAGGCCATACGTAAGACCAGAAGAATTGACCGATCTGGACGAAGGTCTGAGGCTGTGGAGCTTCGGTTGACCTGTATCACTGAGACGAAGATGTGGATCTATTGATGCAGGAGAGATGCAGGGGTAAATATTCATATCAAATAAATATGAACAACATTTTGAAATGTATGTAATCTCGGCAGCTATGGAGTACTCACAAGAAAAGGACTCCAGCACACGCAGGAAACCACAGTGATCACTGCCAGCTGTACCATCATTTCCACCTCCAACGAACAGAACAAGGAGGAAAACGAAGAAGCTGATGCACGCCGGATAAAACGAGCTGTTGAGTTTGAATGAACATTTTTGGAGCACACTCTGGCCTGCAGCAGTGCCAGACCACTTAGGATGTTGCAGAACAGGGAGAGGCTGAGCGCGCCAAGGCCCAGACACGAGAAGGCCAACGTCAGGTAGGTGTCAGCTGTAGATCGTGAGCCATAGAGAGGCAAGAAACACCAGGTGCCAGGAAACTGGGGAGTGTAAGCCCCCACAGCAAATAAAGGCAGGACTGCTAGCAGGAGTGCAAGAGAGGAGAGCAGTAACACAACTCTGCGTACACGTGTCACTGTGATTATAGTGGCATGGAGCAGAGGCTGCGTGATGCCAACGCAGCGCTCCAGTGCCATGGCACAGCCGAACAGCAAAGGGCACAGGCCAAAAAACACCATGCTCGCCCCAAAGACCTGGCAGAATGTCTTGGCAGGCTTCGAGGCATACGATGTTCCATTATACCTCTGATAATTATCCACATGCAGATACAAAGCAAAGGTGCCCGGGATCAGGTGACCTCCAAGGTCAGCCGACAGCAAAGCTCCAACAAGTAGTAGGAAAGGCGCTTTTGCCTGGCGCCGGAATCGGATGCGTGCCTTAGCCAGGATGCAAAGAGCAGTGAGGTTGGAGATGGCGCCAAAGGTCATGGTGAAGATGGAAATTCCTAAACCTAGAGAGGTGATGGGCAACAGCGTGCTGGAGGAGGCGTTGATCTTTGTGTGGTGGAGGATGGACGGTGGAGAAGAGGGAGGAGGCAAAGCCATGATGCAGAGATGATTTCCTCAGTTTCACTTTCATCTATGGTGAATTACAGGCAAAGTTAAAAGTGTGAGTTCAATAAATGCTTGAATAGTCTGGATGAATTGTCTGCCACTGAGCCATAATTTTTAAGATATTGTCTTTATCAGATTTTATTGGACTGCTTAAAAGATTTATTCAGTCACTCAGAGTTACAAAGTGAATCCACCATCATTTACTAATGAATGCTGTGATTCACGTTGCACTGCATGGCAGCACAGTGACTCATTATCACATGATCATTTTTAAGTGCATTTTGTCTGGCAGTGACTCGGGATTTCAACCTTAATCGCTGCTGTCCTGACAATATTGGAGAGGAGTGTATGAAGAACCTTTTTATGTTTATTTATTATCTCCACACATCACATAGATGCGTAAATGTTTTTGATGGGTGTTGGGGATTTTTTGCATTCGGTATAAGATGGGGGAAACGGTCAGACACAATACCAAAGTCATGGTGCAAGCTCAAACACAGGAAACAATGAAATACATGGACAGAGCTACCAGGAAGTTCTGAGCAGAGAAATCTAAGTGAACTTTTAACAAGTCTGCTTGCATTGTATTGTGCAAGCTTATTGTAAATCATTTTGTTTCCTGTTGCGTTCATCGGGCTGGTTTACACAGCCGATCCCTAGACTAGTCATCATGGATTGCTGGTAAAGAGAATTGTTCTCATTTTCAGCATATTTCTTTTCACTATTCAACTATTCTACCTATCATAATCCTACAGATATTTGTATTGTACATTATATTATGTTTATATTTTAGCCTGTAGGTGGCCTCTCTTTCATCATAGACAGTGCTTAAATACAATGACTGGTTGTTGGTGTGTGTGTGAGAGAGAGAGAAACAGGGATAGAGAGATCAGCATAGCTTTTATAAAACATAATGACACATAAGCGACTTACTTGTCTTGAAACCGGTTGAAGAAATTAAGGGGAAATGATCATTTCAAAAGCAAATCTTCATGGATTTGTCAGCTTGCAAAGGTAGATTTCTCTTATTTGTAACGCATGCAATAAACATCAGACTTGATATTGTTGCATTGGAATAAAATGTTATTCTCCAGAATAATTTTCACCCTGTTCATGAAATTAAAAAACATTTAATAACACAGATCAGTCAAACCTTGAGGATGTCTATCATGTCTTCACAGTAGAATAAGCTCAGACTCAAACCGAGCTGTTGTTCTCCACTCCCAGTTAGACTTTCAAGCTCTCCTTCTATTCTGTATGCATTAGCTCAGTTATCACCAGCCCATAATTACTGTACAGGAAGCCCCAAAGACTGAAAAACATAATTTTGGGGAAAATAAATAAACTCCACTACTCCCCCTTGAGTCTCAATGAGTAACTTACAGTTATTATGTTAAGGGTGATGCAGCATTTCATTTAGTTGCATTAAATTTTAAGCTCATTTACTTTTACGAACAGTTTCTACAGAGGGGAAAAACAGGTTACAGCTAACATGTTTCAACCATGGACCGTCTGATTTAAAGGAATCCAGGAACCACATTCAGGATAAGCAGCTATAAAAGAAATGTCACGGCAACCCTTCATGCCACCTACACACACGTAAGTTTTTTCTCTGACTGTAAAGTTGATCATTCCTGTAAGTGTGTTTTTATCATTAGGACAGAGCACTGTTGCTATAAACATGTAATGTTAGTGCTATTACTCTTCTCCACTCCCTTGTACTCCTCTCACATCAATGAGGAAAGTGGATTTAAAAGACAGCATCAATAAAGATTCACTGCTTTCCATGAAATTTATTTCCTGGAGCAAATGTATAAAACAAACGATTAAATTAATTGATACCAGTGAAGTGTTGTAAAAGGATACAAACATAATTATGAGTATGAAACTTTCATATTAGATGAGGCACGATCACAACTTGCACAATTTTGAAGAGCACAAAGACAAAGGAGGAAGAGCATTACCCACCTGCTAAACGTGTCTGTCTTGTCTGAAGAAATGCTGGATTGCCACATTCAGTAATCACTCGGCCACAATCATTTATTCTCTTTCTCCTCCTACTCCTCGCCTCTCTCTATCTCTCTCTCTCTCTCTCTCTCTCCGTCTCGCCCCTCTCTCTCTAGAGGCTTGGCTATTTTATCTCTATATGTTGGACCTGCATTTTCCATTCTCATCCCCCATCCGTCCACTTATCTCCTGTGCTCCTTTAGTGAATCCTAAATCAAAAATGATAGCAGCCATCACTGTATTTCTGTTTGCAGTATTGACATTGATACAGGGCCGACAGAGTAGCTAGATAGCTCCAATTCAAGGTTATAAAATTGCTAAAAATTTTAATTTTGATTACCCCAAATGTCCAATTCAGATATTAATTTTTCAACAAAAAAAAAAGAAAGAAAAGGAAATGAATAAAAATATATGCTTCACTATTACATGTAGAGACTGCATCAGGTCCTACATGTGGTTTCTAGGCTCACTGGAGAAAAAGTAAGGCAAGAGAATTGCTGTAAATGGAAACCCAAAACCATTTCCGTGGTCAGCTGAGGACAGGGGGTGCAAATCAAAATGTGCATCAACCCTCATCGATTCTAATGATGTTATTGAATTATTGAAGAAGAAGAACTCTATCTCATCTGCATCTACTGATAAGTCAAAGTCATTTTTTAAAAATACATGCATATAAATTGTGTTGTTTTTGTGTCTGTGCAGATAAGCAGGACTGTGGCGTGCAGATGAATGATGTCACTCCCTCCATGCTGTTGGAGTCTGGCTTTTATTCTAATCAACATGACAAATGAATGTTGCAGAAAGAGTGAGACATACATCATTTGCAGGAGATGGTGGAAAAGTAGATAAAAGGATGATTCTTTATTTTGCAGCATATCCTTGGTAATGAACTTCTGTTTGTTTTTTTAATAAAAACTTAAATCCATTTTAAATTAATCTCCCATTTGGATGACTTCTTGCAGTAATGATTACATCAGAATTTATAAGCCAGAGCCTCAGACAGTGAATACTAAAACTAAGTGAGATATTTCTTCTTTCAGGTGTTTAAATAATTTATTCTTTAAATATTTCAAAGCCACTGGTGTGGAGAGAAGAGTGATCATTTTCAGCCTTAAATCTGAAATTTATCAAGATATGTATTTTGTTAAACTTTTCCCGTTTCATACTTAATGACGCTTCATTAAGTATGAAACACAGAGAAGCTTTTCTTAAAATAATTTACAGCATAAACACATACAAAATTCAAATAAAAAAAGATCAAAAATGACAAAGAAAAAGACTAACAACAACAGAATAAAAAAAAAAACACATGCACATATATACATTTCAAAAACAACTGTGTGTCACAATGTTTCTCATTGTTGGTCATATTTAAATAGCTAAAATTTAAATATGGTGAATAATTATACAGTAAAATAGCTGCAGAATATAAACAAAAAACACAAATCAAAAAGAATGTGCTTCCCTTTTTAGAAAAAGGTGGAATTTGTCTCTACTGATCCAGTGAAGTACCTGGCTAATGTAACAAGACTGAGCGTGATAAAACCACAAAACTATCAGATCAGCTCAGCTTTGTTGAGTAATATTTAAAAATGATTCATTTTGTTAATTTTTTGCTCTGAAATAAGACTTTCATACTAAGTCACAATTTTCACAATTATCACAGCTTTCCTTAAATGTCAGATCGTGAAGTTATTCACGACAGAACTATAAATTTGTTATGAATCTAACTCTAACAAAAAAACAGTTTGACCGCAAAAAAAAAAACAAAACAAAACCAGCTCAGATGAAATAATACATTTTCACCAGTCTACAGTAGAACAAATAAAAAGTGCGTGCTGGCTAAGGACAGTAATTCACCATGGCTCTGTCAGGAAACTCGCCACTCTGATGAGGCGACTCCTCATCTCCTCAGATATGAGACTCCCCGGTGTCTTGGGTGCTCTTGGATGCCTGAGAATTAGAAAGGGCGTCGACAGACAGTCAATGATTGATTCATTCCAGCTCCATCGTCATTATAAAAAGCTCTGCTCACACACCAACATAAACACATTTCGCATCACGATGTCTATTCCACCTCATCATCAAAACCTGGAAAGAAATTATAGGTTTGCTTTTGGACTGTGGCCAAAATTAGACGTACAGAAAGATTCAACACCCCCATGTACTGACAAATCCTATTAAACAGTCTCATTAGAGATCATATGTCATGCCTGTGTTTACATTCATATCAATCACATGGTGCTTTCATCAAAAATTCTGTTTAATTTTATAGTTGCTAAGAGGGCAATTAAGGCTTTGTTCTGTTTTATAAATAAGCAATCAAAATCTTGCTGTGTTCAGTCTGTTAATCTTCTGATTTTTATTGTCTAACCTGTGATCAATTCAGCAAATTGCTACCGCTGTGCTGCATTTTGATGGTACTACTTGATGTGGTTTTAATGTTTATACTGAAACGATAAAACACTGGCTAATGGAATTTAATCTAGCTGTCATTCTTGCAGTATCGTCCCGAGTGAAGCAGCTTTGTAAGATCGCTCACCTTTGTTTTACTGTGGGAGGAATTAAACTCCATGTATTGTTTCTTCTGAGGAGCGCTCAATCTGGACAGGATATTTCCGTATTCCTCCCTCACCTGGAAGCAGCACATGAACAGAAATCAATTCCTTTCAGAGATTTAGACGTCAGTGACAGCAGCTGATCTTCATTACTACTCTGTGAGGAGCGTGACCAACCTGTTTGGAAAACAGGCAGTGCATGACGAAGAGCAGGACCCCCTGCAAGGTGCCAAAGATGGTGAACAGGTAAGACATGACTATTGTGCCCTTATCAAACTGGAAGCAACCAAAGATCCACATGATGCCCAACACGCACAACTGAGCCACAGCAGTGATGGTAAACGTCCTGCAGGAGGCAACAAAGATACACATGCTGAAGGTCACTATAAGCTACAAGAAACACATAGTGCAGCAACTGTGTGACCATAAATGTACATATTGAATGCACGTGATTACAGACTTTGTGAGTCTAAGAATGATCTCATGATGTTCACAAACATCACTATATTTACTGGATCCTACCCAACCATGTGACACCTGGGTCATCATACCCTCCAGGGATGGGCAAACACAGAAAATGTATTTTAGTATAAAATACAAAATACCCCTGGTGTAAATGTATAACATAAAATATAAATTACAGCGTCAACGTGACCTTGAAATAAATTATGTCCCATTTTTGTTGTTTTTAACCAGATTTCTGGTGTGTTTCTATAATTTCTTATTTATTCAGTTGTCTGAAACCCACCATAATTGTGGTGAGTTAACGAATGAATAAAATGGAAAATAAACAAGAAAACAAGCCTGCTCCTGGCTGCAAACTCACTTAATTTTTCGCAGTTTGTTGAGATCAGGGTTTAAACTCGAGAACTTCTGTGCCAACTTCCATACAGTGATGAGGAAAAAGAAAATGTTTGCCTGAAAGGAAATAAAGATGCTAATTTAAGATAAACACTAAAAACCACTAAACTAAAAAAAATTTCAACTCAAAAAGGAATCATTCAATAACTCACTGTGATGATCACACATACAGGACCAAAGAAACTCCAGATGAAATCATCTTCCAAGTCTAACCAACAACTGAAATGAACATTGAATATTTACTGGTCAGATTCAAAGACAACGTACAACGTTGAATATTTTTGAATGAAAAATAGACCAGAAACGTACTATTTGTCCGTGCCATATCCTTTGGAATTCACTGCGGCAGAGATGGCGACAATTACAGCTGGGACTCCGTAGCCACCAGACAGCATGTAGAGGGTTTTGAAGTTGGTGTTAAAGACCAGAACGACCATCCTAAATAGTTGTATGCCCTCCAGACACATCCAGCAGAATGCAGCCAGGTAGAAAAAATGCAGCATACCTGCTACCACTGCACAGCCAACCTAATGAAATAGAGACGAGAAAATCAGTGTGACAGTGGTGACGAAAGGTCAAAGGATGCTGAAGGACAAACATGGAGGAACTCGTCTTTGTGCTGTAGTTTGGTTATTTTTGTATTTGAAGGAGACTATGAAATGGGGCCATTTTAACACTGTAGCCACTTTGACTATATACCTTGTTGTCTGTGCGGGAGATGCCTATGAGGAAGATGAAGTTAGCAATGAAGAGACAGATGCAGAGATGAAGGTGAATAGAGGTTCGTGGACTCTGGATGGAGCGGATCAGGGAGAATGTGAGGATACAGATAACAAGGCAGAGCATCGACAGGGACAGACCCAGCCAGGTGATTAGCTGCAGCTCAAACGAGTCCTGTTGGTAGAGAGA
>OMNV01000498.1:127417-147471 GCA_900303265.1 Brotula barbata
TTTAACTCTTTTCTAATGTATGTATTTGATAATCTATTCTTTTGTGTGGAACGTAAAATCACATTGAGCTGTATTCAATGTGTGAAAGGTGTTATACAATAAAAGAACATATTTGTATGTATATATACTGTATGTATACATGAACCTGTATAATAACTCACAAACTAAGGCGCCACACATAAGTCTCATTCTATGTCCCAACTCAAATAGAATGGAGGCATATCATGTTGTATACTATATTATATGTACAAAGTATGTTACTGTTATTATTTTGAAAATGAACTGAAAAATTTATCACTAAAAGTGTCACATTGTGTTTATCTGTTTATTCCCTCCTCCATTCCACTCAACACAAGAGTTTCCACAAGCAGCTCCTGTACACACAGAGGACAGATGTGACTCACCCAACATCAAGAGGCTCAATCTGCCAGGCATGATGAAGCTTCCTCGCTCTCTGGATTCAGTGAAAAGATTAAAACAACTACAGAGTACAGCTGGTAACTTTCACTAAATCAGGAGCCACCCCTCTTCCTCTCTGCTTCGAAAGTTTACCTAGCTGTTTCTTTGATTTGGGAAAGTAAAAAGGAGAGAATGAAAACCTTTATCCACCAGTTTGTGTCTCTCTCTGTCTGTTTCTCCTCTCCTCTGCCTCTTTAGCTTGAGTCTTTTCTGCTCTCACATGGTGGACTTTCAGGGCGGGTCTTAAAACCACTCTTCTCTCTGTGGGTGTGTGGTGGTGTCACTTTTTGGCAACCTCAGAACTTGATGAGGAGGTGTGCCTAAAGAAAAGGGCGCCTCCTAGTGAGCTAATATTTTAATTATTTTATTTTATTTTATTTATATTTATTGATTTTATACATACATGTACAGCAAAACTGCATTTTTGTCATTTTCATACTGTTGTAACTTATGCTAAAGCAAATATAAAGCAAAGCATAACATTAGACATTCACTGATGTAAAATAGGTAAATTCCTAAGTTTGCAATAATTCATTTGGAAACCGCGTTTGTTTTTCACGACAGTGTGTTGCCACTACCTCGATTATAAACTAAACAAAAACATCATCTTGGTATAGCAAGGGACTTTTCAATATATATTATTGTTGAATATTTTTATTGTAATTTATAGACAACAAATTATTCTACTTTAAGAACTTTGCCATTAGTACCATATGTAATAAAACAAGAAATGTACCTTGTTATAGCATATATATGTTATAACAAGGTACGTAGTATAATATGTTATAGGTAATTATAAAACGTAACATGTTATAAATTGTTTTCACTATCTATTTCATGTGATGTCATAATGAGAGTAAGGTCAAAATCTGATATATAATGATACATGTAAGTACGTTTTATTTCACTATTGGATTTGTAAGGTCTGAAGAAAATAAAAAGATAAAGATAAATAGAGAACATAGAGATAGAGAGAGCATAGAGCATACATACATAGATCAGCAAGCCCTGTTTCTGTTCCATCAGAGCCTGACACTGAAATAGCTTTATACTCTCCTACAGAAAATATGTATTATGCATTAGTGTGTTGATATCCTGGGAAAATTTTTCTGTTATCTTGAGACACCCACTTCCATTTTTTTCAACATCTTGAGAAAACGTTGCATCATTCTCTCTCTTCTTCCACAGAATCCTGCCAGGAAGTTACTTTATACATTCATAATCATACTGGTATAAATGTGAATACATGTCTGTAAGTAATTCAGCTATGTTGAAAGTGCTTACACAACAGAAAAATACACTTCTGATAACCATATGGGAGTTGAGAATTTTATCTGGCGTTGGCTGTCCAAAAACATAGTTGAAGAAAGAAAAAAATCTCCCCAGTTGATAAACATCACCATAAGAGGCCGAACGCTGAAACCTGTCTTGGCGTGTTTATGAAGTGCTGAAATGGAGGGAGCTGCCAAGAACACACTGTGATGCCTGCATGTTGGTCAGGATTGTTCAATTGTGTTCTGTGGGCACCAATAAATACAAAATCCTGAAAGAATTACATTGCAGTATAACCACGACAGCTAAATCAGGCTCAAAACTTATCAGTCTTCCCTTTTGTTTTTTGTTTTTTCTGTTTTTATCTGTGACAATACTTGTGTTCCAGTTGTGATGTTGTTATTGCTGAGGTTGCTCTGTTTCTGCCTTCATCGATACAACAATACCAGATAGTGTTTTGAGTATTAAACTGGTGGTATTGTGGGGAGTGTGTACGTATATTAGTCTTTTTGACCCACTCTCTGATTATCAGTCAGGGTCCTTTTAAGGGGTAATGTGTGTAATAAATCCTCAGCCAAAGCACTGTTAACAAGCTAACAGGCTTTGGCTAGGGGACAGATGAGAGGTCAAGAGGAGTTTAGACTGGTCTTTGTTTAAGCATATCCTTCGGGCTGGTGCAGCCTCCCACAGGCACTATTACAGTGCACAAGCAGCATATGATGCTGATGACAGATATACGGTCTATAGTGTGCTCCCTTTCGTTTTCCTCCTAATGATAACACAATGGTGGCACAGTGGTGTTGGAGTGTTCATAGTAATGAATAAACAAAGAATCATATAGGTTTAGGTTGACTTTATGAATCACATTTTCCGCTGAACTGTATACAGGTTCCTGACAGGAAGATAGAAACCACAGTCATTTTTTGATCTTTGATATTTGCGTTTGACACTTCTTTGTTACCATGTCGACCAAGCAACACTTCTGTCATTCAGCATATATGTAATAGCAGAAAGAGGAAATGCAACAGCTCCGCAAAAAACAGTCAAGAGACAGAATGTTCTTCTTTTTTTGTGTATGTGTGTCTCTTCATGTGAACAACACTTGTATCACAAGAGACCCAGTCGTTACTGTTGCAACTTACAATAGTGTATATGTTAGAAGAAATCCCATTGTTGCATTTTCATCGACTTTTGTTATGTCACGGTGGGGATGGTGAGGTCATTTGTGAGGTTGACCATGGGCTATCCCAAGGTTGACTTACATACATGGTGCCAATTGTATTATTTCACAACACTGAACAATGACATTTGGGCTTCGTGGGAGCTGGGAGCGCGGATGACAGGCAGCCATGGTGTACAGATGTGGTTGTAGAGCTCACGGGGAGAAATACCTATAAAAACCCCGCCAGGAAACAGTCTGTATAATAAGCTATTTTTACAAGAAATAATCATTTGTTTCAGAGGGAAACGAAAACGTTTTTGGTTGTGTTTGTCTGTCTGTTAGCATTAAAAACCCTCACAAATGACAGATTTCAGTGAAACCCAGTGGGCATTTTGGATGGATCCATTAAATTTTGCCTAGTTTGCCTGATTGTGGCGTTGTAATGACCACTTTACATTTTGTCCCATAATCATTGAACCAAGGTCATAGAATTAAAATGAATTCCCTGCCTTCTGCATGCGTCCAAATAGGCCACGCCCATTTGTACCTAACCAGATTGAATTTTATTCTACAATTTGTGTGAGTTGTCACAACATTTTACACGTAAAATATCTGGACTATAGCCGTCAAAGATTATGTCTTTGTTTTTTGATACTGATATTATCATTTGTTTTGTTTTCACTGTTTCGCTGCCAAACTGGAGGGGTCATGAGCACATTCATCCAAAGTGCTGCACCACATGAATAAATGAATGATGTGGTAGATTTGTCAGTTTGCTGGTTTGCCAGTGGAGCTACAGGGTGATCTTGGTTTAGTCAGCAATCTGTTAAATTTCATCATTAAGAGGCTGAGTCATAATTTCAGAAACTGTTTGGCAGCGGAGATATGCGTCTCTGAGTGTCTTGTGAATAGTCTTTAAAAATAGTTTTAGGCATAAGAATTAAAGAGCTCGGGATGATAAGATTTAATGTCCCAGTTGACAAAACTATTACATGCTTCAAGACTTGCTGCAAGAAATCCATACATTAAAAAAAGAACTCATGTAAGAGTATAAAGCACTCAGCTGCACGTGGATGAATGCGGCTGCATTTGGATGAATGTGGCTGCATGTGGCTGCATGTGGATGAATGTGGATGAATGCGGCTACATGTGGATGAATGCGGCTTCATGTGGATGCATGTGGCTGCATTTGGATGAATGTGGCTGCATGTGGATGCATGTGGCTGCATTTGGATGAATGCGGCCGCATGTGGTGGCACGTGGCTGCATATGGCTGCATGTGGCTGCATTTGGCTGAATGAGGCTGCATGTGGATGGATGTGGCTGCATGTGGCTGCATATGGCTGCATGTGGCTGCATTTGGTGAATGAGGCTGCATGTGGATGGATGTGGATGAATGTGGCTACATGTGGATGAATGTAGCTGCATGTGGATGCATGTGGCTGCATTTGGATGAATGTGGCTGCATGTGGTGGCACGTCGCTGCATATGGCTGCATTTGGCTGCATGTGGCTGCATGTGGATGCATGTGGATGGATGTGGATGAATGTGGATGAATGTGGCTATATGTGGCAGAATGAGGCTGCACTTGGATGAATGTGGCTGCATAATGCCGCCTGAGTTTTTATGCGCTTCTGTATGAAAACCGCATCATTTGCTGCCCTGCAGCTACCAGTCCTACAGTGCTTTGGCTTTGTATTTAGCTGTAGAGTCACAGGCACTTGAAGAAGGGGCTTTGTTTTGAGAAACAACGAAACAAAGACTGAATTAGAAAGTGCACAGTGTAACAGGAAAGCAGAATTTTTAAGACAGAGGATATGAAACACAAAACAAGCTTTAAATTTAAAATGTAAGGTAACAAGTGACAGAAAACATTAAGTGGAACTGTGGGTTGAAGCACGTGTATGGGACTTTTCCACTTCACAGACTATGACTTATAAGTGATACATTCGAAATGTCTCATCTTTCTAAAAGGTAACACCAATTTAAAAAATCATTGGCAAAAGTGCTTCAAAGTAAACTCAGGTTGCCGTGCTGTGCATTAGTGTCATAACAAAAACTTAACACCGTAACAAACTATAAATATAACAAATACTTACATGTTATTTTCCTTTCTGATACATCAAATGAACTACATAAGTCATTTATATAAAAGCATGAGATAATGAGAATTATAAACTTATAACAAGTGGAGTCACATGTAAAAACTACTTTAAATGGCTAATTGTGGTTCTCAAATTGTGATGTATGACACTTGAAGTGGCATATAATCAAAACTATTGAAATCTATGGTAAAATTTTACTATTGTGTGCTGGCAAATTATTCAGCAATACATTTAATTGCAACATTTAAGATTTTGAGCTTAATTCTTATTTTCTTTTATTTAAGAGTTTGCAGAAAATAGTCTGTGGTTTCCTGAGGATTCCTCTTCAGTTGGTGTCTTATCAGCGAGGTCGTTCTTTGTGTGTTGGTTCACTGTGAAGTGGTTTTTGGTTCATGTGTTGCCACAGTTTAGCTCACGCCTTTTAAAGGTGACCTCTAGTCGATAGATCATCATGGCAACCATCCAAAGTCCTGTTATCTCCCTGCCTTCTTCCTGCCCGTACAGACACAGTGCACATATACACTTTTGGATGTTTTGTGTTGGCTGTGTTTGTCTGGCCTTAGTTTTTTCCCCCCTTCGTGAATTCTCAAACAATGAGGAAGGAGCACAGCTCAGCCCAGCTGTCGCAACAACTTCCTGAAACTCTCAGCGGAGAGGTTACGCTGGAGACTCAGCGATCAAGTCAGAACGCTGAGTCTGATGAGGATTTGCACAAGTTCGACTGTACCAAAATGACTTGGCAAGAAAAATGTATTCTTGATGATTACTGAAAAACATTTCCAAAGCAGCCCAGATGACGATTATGTCATCGTGGTTACATCATCAGTGTGATCAGTTTATCTCTCCCCATGTTTCTACTTTTAGAAGTTTTACAGGTGACTTGTAAAACATTTTGTGTTTAATGTGAGTCAGAGGAGTAAAATTAAATTGAGATGAAGGCCTGTGAATCTATGAATGCATATAATATCCCATAATATATTTGTATTATACAACCAATCATTTCCAGATAATCTTTCTCTCCTGTTGGTCTCATGTAGGTCTTTTGTGGTTCTCCATACCTTTAAAATTGGGTGTACAGAATCTGGCACCACTGACTTTCACAACCACAACCACAAATGTGCCAACCAAACACTGGGGCAAATGTCATTTCTCGGCCAACTGACTTGTGACTTAGGAAATGAACATTTGTTTCTCTTGCTTCCTTCGGTCATGGAAATTTGTTTCTCTTGCTTCCTCTTTCATTTTTTTGAGCCATCCTATCCACTATCATCATCTCTGGTATTGTAAAGAGGATGTGTGGCTTTTGAATAAGTCATGTGATTGGTTGGGTGATAGGAACTTATTCTTTCTTAGAAACCAAAATGACCATCATATGAGTAAGCATGTGAAATTAAAAGACACGTCCGTCAAATATTATGTATCTATTGTGGAATGGTTTTTTTTCTGACCCAAAATTAGGTAGGAAATTGGAGGACCCTTTTTTTCCCTCAGTTCCCAGGAGGATGTCTGCTTGAGGTATATAGGATTTCAAAAGTGTGCGAAAGCAGCACATTTGCCCACAGTGGGGAACGCCTTTTCATCACAGCATGTGTGGAACGTTGCTGTGCAGCGGGAGGTCAGGGCTGAAGCCGAGCTGCTGGCCTTTTAGCTTTGCAGCCACATAAGGCTGCTGCTGGCAGAGCTGTTAACAGGACCAAAGGTTTCCCTCTGTCCACCAGAGGCTGAGTGCTACACAAAGCTGTGCAGCTCCTGTACGTTCCACTGACCTGCGGTTGTGGCTGCATGTGGGAAAAAAAAGATATGCTCACATCCCTCCATCTATTTTCTATACCCGCTGTGCCCACTGACTGCTGGGAGAGTCTCCAGCCCCCTTGTGACACGGTAACAGTAAAGTTAATGGTCTCACTTTATATTCGTCTTGGGGCCTATTTTCCTTTTATAACCATTTTTTAAGTACGTCAGTAGAAATCAATTATGGTATACAAATTATTTTACAGGCTATGATTTTTATTTTGAAAGATTAGATTGGTATATTACTGTTTTATTTGTACTATCCTTTGGTATTCTCAGTGTATTTAGTAGTGATTTTCATTTTCAAACAGCTAACTTAAAAGGCTCAAATAAACCACTTTTTAAAGGGACTCATTTCTTAACAAAGATAAAATGTACATAAGGATTTCTGAACAGTATGCATATACACAAGCACAAGCACAATATAGAAAATATAGAGAATCTGTACATAAAACAGCACAAACAGCTGCTGTTTCTTTTTTGTTCTATACTGCGACCATCTAACCTTAGGGAATGTTACATAACAATGTTGAGTCTGTCAGTAAGAGAACTTCATATCGCATTTTCCCATGTATGAATAATATCAGATGTACGCTAACATGTTTTTGAATACAGTTCACACCGCTCCAGTGTTCTAAATCAATATGTGCTAAATGACATTTCCCTTCTATATCTATAAAAATCCACACAAGCGACACTGTGCTCACACAGCGTCCGTGATATTTTGTTCTTTTATGTCTAAATGAAGGGAAACTGAACTTGTATAGCGTGCTGATTTGACAGTGGAGTAAGTGGTGACAAATTTGTTTGTTTTTTTTTGTGTGAGAACCCCTTTCCTCATTTACAAGTTTTTCACACTTTCACACTTATAATTTGCTGATGTCTCTTAACAAGCCAGCCTTATATTTAGAAATCTTCCTGATGTATTTTCTCAGGGGAATACATCAGCAAGAATATTATTCATTTCAGTCATCTATCTATTTATTCATTTATTTTATAATTCATGGTTTATTTATACATTTTAGTCTGGGCCCCTTCTATGTATATCCTTTCATGCTCTTCGTTCCTTTTAATACCTTACCTTTTAATTCCAGTTTTACTCACTTCAATACATTTCCTCCCTTTTACTAGTATTACTGTACTGCTATTACCATTATTGTATCATTCGGCATTTTTAGAATCTCTGGTGTCTCCTTGTTAGAATTGTATAAGACTTATGATAGCATTTCCCCAGATGCTCACTTATTATCTTGTCACTTATAAATAACATTGACCTTTGTGCTTTACTGTTATAATTACATAAAACACTGTGTTACATTTTGTTTATATGAAAACTGCTATACAAATTAAGTCTTACTGATTGATTGATTGATTAATTTTATGTGTCTAGTAATATATGATGATCCTTAGACAATACAAGAGACACCTGTACTGTTTTTGGCGCCCTGGATGAATGGATCGATGTTACATTTGAATACATGACACCTGCCATAATCTTTTCTCCTCTCTTTCTTTGTTATTGATTCTTCAGTGATAGCAGTAAAACAAAGCTACAAGAATATACCAAAAAAGGCTTCAGGTCCTGTATAAGACCTATGAAGTTTCCAGTGAATTGTAATTCAATCTCTCAAACTATGAGGTAACCACCAATGGACCTGCCTTCTAACACACTGGAGTTTTATTTTAGATGGCAGTCAAAGTTACCAAAGTTGCCAAATATATCAGCGTGCCTTCAGGAAGTCTGTGTAAAATAATACTGAACAATTCCAGAAAAAAGAGAATTTTAAGACATAACAAATGTCTCTGGACATTTGAAAAAATTACTAAGTTGTGCTCAATTGTTTTCCTTAAACTGCGCTCAAATAACAAGTAATGTGTTCTCATAGGACCTTAAAGCCAACTCATTAATGTTTTGACATAAATAACACCTGAAAGATATTGATTTTAAAATATAAAGATGAAGGTAAAAGGACCATGGAGGAAAAGATAACCATACAGAACACTAAAATAAAAACAAACAACTCAGAAATTTCTAAAATGATCATAACTGTAAATACCAGCTTGTTATTTCTTTAATGTGATATTCAAAAAACATTAAAGAACTGAAAATTCAGTCATTTTGTGAATCAGCAGTGAAGACTAAGCTTCAGTGAAACAAAAAAAAATAGTGCTGATAGCTCACAAAGGGGTCATTGTTATAGTAAAATAGCATTATCTAGTGGGGAAAGTTGGATATTACATCATTAACTAATGACTAAAACTCGAAGTACAAGGAACAATGCTGGTCTAATTGAAGTCATTATCAGCGTTTTATAATCCTCTAATGTACATTCATCTTATATATTGTATTATTTTTCTACACAGATAATCAAAAGCTTCTATTCAGCATTTCATCTTCTCCGTTTAGATTATCTTGTTTATTTACCTCATAAACTTACTCATTTAATGTGTTTGGATGTGTTTATCAGGGCAGCCAGTTTCTCAGTAGAGACCAAAATAGTGTTTAAGATTAAGAACTTCCACCACTGAGAGTTATTCTTATCAGGCGGAATTTGGGACAACAATTTACCTCACGTTATTGGACTGGAAATTAAGGTGGGTCAGCTAACTCAGCATATTCAGCAAGTTTAAGGCAAACTCTAAAAGCTGCTGACTTAAGCTTTTTAACACGACGCTGGTTTACATGTACTACATCCACAGGGCTGCTCCGAGGCAAATGATCAAACCATGTTTTATGATAAGAGAGAGAGACTTGAATCTATCCCTAGAAGGCCAAAAAATGGAACTCTTAAACAATATTAGCTCGGATGGTGAGAGTAGTATTTTGTAATGCTTCATCTCCAGTTTATATAACCATGTAGGACATTAGAGGCCATAGGGTCACGATGGTCTGATGATCTCTGTAACAGTGATAGAAAGCTATAAGTAGAATGGCATGTGGATGCCCTTACATAGTTGGGAAATGGATGAGTTCCAGGTCTGGTTAGGCAACCTTGCAATGAAAGAAGTGTTGTTCTGAGAGAAATCACATGATGTTTTTACATCATGGTATAAAAGCCACACATACCTTTATGGCTTTGTCATCCCTTTCTATAAGCTTTTGCATGTGGAACTGAATGAACCAAGCTTGTATTAAACATCCTGAAAAGAGACATCCTTCGACCAAGCAGAATATCCGCATAGAAAACCAACCATTACACATTTACAGCTTTTGTTCGGGGTATTAGATCACATGCAATGACATTCTCAGACAGAAGATGGCACACATACATCTTATTATAATATAATCAAAATAAACCGTACTGCCCCCAAGTGAAGAATTAAAGAATTCAACACATGGTGGCACGCTGCAGTCTAAGTGTCCCTGCATGAAAACTAACAATACGCCATGCTTTTGACGCAGCTAATTGTCTTGAGGAAATTCTGAAATGTGTAAAATACACAGACAATCTGTTAAAATGATCATTTGATCAGATTAATCAGTGTGGCATTAACAGTATTTCTCAGACACAAAATCTGCATCATCTTATAATTTCAATGCATGAATGAGAATGAATGTTATAATTCTACATATGGAGATAAGAATGGGGTTGTTGGGATTTAAGTAAGGGTTCATAAGGTGGTTAAAGGGGGTTACTAGTATATAAAAAGGAGTTACTATGGTAGTTAAAGAGGATTACGAGGGTATCAGAAGAGGTTGAGGTCTTAGGAGGTAGTTACCATGGTGGTAAGAGGGGGTTATTAAGGTATAAGAAGGGGGGTTGGTATTAGAAGAGGTTGCCAGAGTGTAAGGAGGGGTTACTAAATGTCACTTTACACAGCTTCTTGTTGCACTTGTGTGTGTGAGTTTTATTGAGTGTTGAGATTCAGTTTTTAAACTATGATTTCTAAAAAAAATAAAAACCTTGCACCAGAAACTTTCACGATAAGACTAATACCATAAAGAATGTGAAAACTCTGGAGTCCCAGCCACGCACTTTGAAGAATTCATATTTGAGTATTTGCAAGCTTTTTGTTGAGACGCTCTTTCCCTTACCTCATTACTGTTATTCTAAATGCCGGCAGTGTAAGAGAACACAGGCCACAGCGCTCTGGCCTGAAAGCCCTTTGACTGGGACTCAAAATTCAACATGAAAGGCTACCATTTAATGGCTAATAGAGCTGCTGTTCTAATCTACAACAGAGACATCAAACTTGGATTTATGTAATTTGCCACAAGGCCCACATCCATCCTCTCAGAAATAGGTTTGGATGAAATTTGAGTAATCTTCAAATGCAATCTGGCCAGAATAATCACTTCAATTTGTTCGTGAACGGCAGACGTGATGCAGATACGAGGCTGTGCTATCACTATCTGTGGGGCCCAGGGAGGCTGCACTTTGTCCCGTGCAAAAATGAACTCGTCCGCTGCATTATTTGTAAATTGAACACACAGTAGATATGACTGGGGCAAGATTTCAATACATATTTGCTTTATTTAAGCATTCAATAATGGCCTAAATGTTCTAAAATATAATACAACGGCAATAAATCATTCCAACACTGGAAACATAATAGAGTGTTCCAAGCACTAGGTAGGCTAATGTTAATCTGATGCTCCATATGTAAGCCACTGTTTGTTTGTAGTTCAGATGAAGTGACTCTAAATGAGACTAGACATGGGTAGCTGAGAGTCCTGGGATTGGAAGGCTTTGTTTTGTGGAGTATATCTTTAATTGGTGTTGAAATGTAGTCACAAAAATCAAAAAAGCCTGCAAGGGGGAATATTTAAGGAACAGTAAAGCCATGAAAGAACACGCTAGAAAGTCCAGATTATAATAAACACAAGTTGACAGACAGGAATGAGGAAGCTCTAGGAATAAGAGGTTTGTGTTTTCCAGAGATGTAAAATGTCAGATCTGCTGCTTAGGAAGTCCAAATGTGATTAAACTTCATGCATATTCACACCTTTAGGATCTTTAATCTAAATCAGTGAATTCCAACACAGAATGATGAGGTCGAGGGAGACCAAAACCCAGACCAGTAGAACCTATACATTATACTACACAGGAAAACCCCTCCAATATTCAGATAAAAGATGGAATTTAGAGTTGATACACCTCAGCAAATGCAAATTATTTTAATTTAGGGATTTCATTTTGAAAAACTGCCTTAATGGTTGTACTACTATTACTCTTGAACACAGTTTTAGCTTTTTCTGATCAGGTCCGAACTGAAACCACAGATACACAATGAAACACAAACATTGGTCAAATGCTCAATTGCTACCTTGTACTTTAAGAGTCTAACCAGAGTGTTGGTACATGCAAACACGTTACATTCAGATGTAATATACACATACATTGTGATATATAGAATAATTCCAAAGGACACCAGAATCTAAATTAATGAGAAATTAATAATTTTTTTTTCTTCAGCTGTTTTTGCTTCAAGTTTCACCTTTAAAGTTCATGAATATCAAATGAGTCCCAATGGTTTTTGCAAATTTTAAACCCAAACGCATTAGTTTGGACGAGTGTGTTTTGTTTGAATATATCAGTAATCACGTTAATGGCCACATTATAACACCCCCATTAAAACTGTCATCTTCCTAATGCTGTGCCCAAAGCTGTGTGTAATGCATACTTTATTGTATTGCATTATAGATGTGAAAAAATTGATAAAATGTTGTTTACTTTGAGGCTATTAGCCAGATGAACTTAGTGAAATTTATGCTTTTTAAGGTCCATCTGGTGTGAAGCAGTTGAAGGATGTTAGTTTAAGGCTTTTTAATGGTTGGGAATGTGGATGTTTATGTTGTTGCTGAGCCAGCCAAACGAGCCACAGTGTGTTGGGCGGCTGTGGCTGTGCGTTTAGCAGAAACCTCAAAGGAGGTTGTAAAATCATTGTTAAGAGCTGTGCGATTCTGGTTCAAGCACGCGGTGAATTATATCAAATTAATTAGTGTGATTATTAAACTTTTTTTTGTGGTCATATTACTTGGGAGGTTCTGCCAAGTTGTAGGTGTATGTGAAGCAGGAGCAGGAGCAGCACACGACAGAACGCTGATGTCTGCGGCTAATGTGGATTTAAGCTTTCACTACTGTCAGCAATAAAGCCAAGATAGCCCATTTGTCTTCAAGTGAGCATCACACCAACATCACTCTCTTAATAAATGCAGACTGATGTACTTAATATTGTATGAAATTTCAATTGGATTATGTTGTCATTTCACGGGAACAATACGAACTATAAAATTGTAATAGATGGCATGAATATTTGTGCGTGCATTAGCTTTGTCAAGCGGATAAATGCACAAAAAGCTACAGGGCTAACCTGGGGCAAATGATAAAATCTTTATGCTCAAATCAAGATGATATAATTGCAGGAGCGTACCTTCAGCTGCGTGTGGGCATATGCGTATTTGTCAGTCAAAATCGATTAACCGTATTTGTGTGTGTATTAATGAGGAATTTGTTAATTTAGTCGTTTTCATTTATTGCGGCTAAAATAAGGGTGTGTTTGAATTATTGTGTTGATTGAGTCCTGCTGTCATAATGCAGAAGTGGAGCTATTAATAAAATATCAGTTAGTCTGATCCGACATCAGGCGCACTAGTTGAACTCCCAAATGGCAGACCTGCGTTTGGAGGCCGTATGTGAAATGTGTTCATCTAAGCGTTTTCCGATTCCTTTGAACTCACATCAGAGATATGAAGATTTGTTGATCTGCTTATGCTTTGAACATTTCTTTCTATTGTCCCAACTGCTATGCAAGCACCTTATGGATGAGCATTTGTCTGTGAAGGATTAATAGAGAACAATTGAGTTAGACACACAAACTTTTTTTCTTTCTAGCTGAATAAACAACAAAAGCAGTAGTTGTAAGCCTCATCAGTATTTTTTTTTTTATCTGAGTATGCAAAGGGCCTTACTTTGAGATCGGAAGCTTGACGTGTGCCAATTTTAGTGACAATAAAACAACCACATGATAATCTGGATGAATGAAAGCTGTGTTTCAGCCTTTAAGATGAAAAAAAAAAAAGAAAAGAAAAAAAGAGCTACGGCTGTGTCAGACTGAACTTTTAATTTTGTTTCAGTCTCAGCAGAATGTAAAGTGTGCTGTGAATGACATCCTGTAAAAATTGGTCAAATCCACACCTTAGTGAGGGGGTGAGGCTTGTTGTTCCCCCCTTTAACCAGCAGGATGCACTGCAGCCCCACCAGGCACCAGTTTAATGTCCTACAAACTCTATAGCTAAAAAAAACCCTCCATTTCACTCTGAGATGAATATTTATATATGTGGGAATATGAATGCCATTTTTCACTTAAATGAATATCAGAGCTCAAATTAGAGGTTGGAGAAATGGCTGGAATTATCTAGTTGCTTAATGCTTAATTGAAGCCAGCTTCTAATTAGCTTGGCTATTATCATCCAACTTAGGAACAATTCCAGATTTCTAAAACTTTTCAGCATAACGAGAATAGAATTTGGCCCCTAGAAATAAATTCAAAGCTGCCGCATTATGAAGAATTCTAATCTTTGTCCTCTTGTCACAGCTTCACCCACTGTGACCCGTTTTTAATTCTCATCCCACTCTACATTAATTTAGCTAAGAGCAAAATCTCTGAATTAATGCTTTTATTCATTTTTTTTTCTTACAGTGTCACCCTCATTACATGCTGTGTAAGTTCTGGGTGCCTTCCCTCTCGTAAGGCAAATCGAAGTTCACTGTACGATATCTGCAGCAAATTTTCTTTCCTTTCATTCTCGACGGCTGAGACAAATGACACAGCGTTTCCTGCACAGAATGGAGTTGTGCATTGAGCATCGGGGCCTGAATGGACTCCCCGTGGTTCTGATAAGAGTATAATTCCTGTGTGCTTGTGTCTGCACTGCAGGCTGGTGGCGGCTGTGATTGTGGCCTCACTGAGCGACTGCCAGTGTGAACGAATTATTCCAAAATGATGTCCTGCACAAAGAACTTACCTGGGAACAAAGCGTGACAGATTTCATTGCATTACACCTGCGCCAGGATTTCCGGTGCTCCAGGAGCACAGGCGCTGGCACAGCCGCAAGCTGTTTTCTGGCACGTCTGTCAACCATGGAGGTAATGCTCCTGATTGATAATTTCTAACCTGTGCTTGATCAAACCCCTTATACATATATTCCAAATGTCTGTCAGCCAGCAGAGCTCATTCTGTTGCCTTCTTCTTCTGTTTCCCCACCTTCCTCTGAATTATTGAGCTCTTTCTTCCCAGGGAGCCGGTTCTTCTCATCACATGTGTAGAGCATCAGGCTTGCTTCACCGCTCCTTCACCCCTGGCTGCAGCCGCCCCTGTGTCGCCTCATGACATTGAGGAAATCACTCACATGTCCCTCACTTACTTCTCACTCACTCCAGCGCTTGCTCCCTCTCAATCTTTTTTTCCCCTCAAGCCTCCGCCCTCGTGACCCCTTCATTAAAATTCTCCCTCTCGTGCCGTCACAATCCCTCTATCCTTCTTTTTCTGCAATGTTGCTCCCTCTCTCTTCCTTCGACACCTTCCCCTCAGCTCAGCCCCCCACCCCCCTTTTCCTTGCCTTGCTCTGTTTTTCTGTAATGTCACGGCCCACTGCTGGGTGTCACTGAGTTGATGGAGGGAAAAAATGGAGGACTGAGGCAAGGGAGGGGCCTTGTGGGAGAGAAAGAGGGAAGGAGACAGAAAAGCAGGGAGACGGGGAGAAACGGAGACATTATGCCTGCGGGTGTGTTGTGTGTAAAATGCTCCAGCCTGGTGAAAACACACTTGGCAGTTAGTGCACCGCCCCTTACAATAAAGCCATGCAGGCTAGTGCTTGTGACTCCACTAATGGTGCTCCATTACAGCCTCCCGAAGGACCTCTCCCGCTACACGCAGACACTGTAGTCGGTTTCCACTCTCTTATTATGCAATCTTGTGTCACCTGAAGGGAAGCGCACAAAGATATACAGACAGAAAAACGTTAGCATACTGATTACTCTGTTTGCAATACTGCATCTCACACTCACCTTAATAATTCTGTCAAATTACAGCCTGTATTTGTGGTAGAAGAGCGTAGTGCTATTTGAAGAGAGAGCACAATGAAGCCATTACTGTCGGTTGTGTTGTCGTGGGTTCATTTTGCCCCATTGAAAGCACTGAAGCAAACCTTAAGGATGCTTCCTAAAAGCTTTGCCGGTGCGTGTGTCTGATCTAAAAACCTAATCAGGGAGGCATTTTGGCTTGGTGGAATTGCAACATTAGTCGAGTCGATAAGACCTTACTGTTTAATACAACGATTTTCACGTGTCATCTCTCTTTATCGCTCGGGTCAGTCAATAGAATTGATTCAATCAGCAGCACGGCACAAAAACACAAAGTTGGCCATTCACAGGAGCACACAATTCACACTGACAATGGCAAACAGTGAGCACTTTCACATCTAACAATACACACACAGTGACTAAACGGGGATTTTGGGTTTTGGACATGGTTATGTCCGTAGGATTTGGCATATGACTGTGATTTTGGGTGTAAATTCTGTTTGAGAGAAAGACAGATGTGTGCTCAGGCACCAAGACGGTAAATTCAGAGGAAAGTGCTTTGGAAAGCCCCCCCACAGCTATTCAAACAGATTAACGGCAACAAACAGCCAACAAAGCAACATAAAGCACACAATGGATGGTCGCCAACTGACTGATGGCAACAATTGATTTATGCTTCCTGGGATTTATGCAGCGAATGAGAGGTTAGCAGGTTAGCGAGAGCAGGGGAAGACTGGCATATTGTGTGTTATATTTGTGTGTGCAAGTGTGTGCTGTGCTAGTCTTAGAATGGAGGAGGCATTCCTGGCTAAGGTTACAAAGTGTCAACATTGCACAGTTTGGATATGAACGCAGACGGCTTGCGTTTATTTTTTACCGATCGATGGTGCGGTTAGGTGGTGAGGAGCTGCAGGTGTCAGGAATGTTTGCATGGTGTTGCTGTATCTGCTGGTTATATTTGATTCGGTTTTATTTGACAAAAATCTAATCAAAATGGTGTAAACTGACTCATTTCCACTGTTGCAGTCGGAGTAATGCAGGTGCGTGCATTCCACAGTGAATATTACAACAACATCTCTATTGTACGTTGGGCGCAGCATAAATAAATGAAGCCTCGCCCAGTACAGAACATTCTTACTGCCATCACATGGACATTGTGGCGATGAAGGGGGTGTCATGTAGGATTACAAACTGTGCAGTGTAGAGGATCAGTGAATGCCTTTTCATAGTTCAGATTTTTCATTCATTTATGGCCCTGGGCTTTTTGAAAAGCAACAGTTGTATTGATGGACCTGACCCTGAGAGTTCCAAACACTACGGACAGAATTGGAACATAATTCACATGGTTGGAGTGCTGTTCTCTCAGCGACACTAATCTGTCTTTTCTGACTGAAACTTTTCTGATCACTGTTTTTGTGAATTGTCTGTGGCTTTTACTTGAGAGTTATTTTGGTTTTTTATTCAATTTTTTCATGAATCTGAGATCAAACCGAAGAGAATTGGAAGTGAGAACCTGCCTGTGTGTTCCCAAAATCACAGCACACAGTTTACTGAGGACCTCTGAATCCCGCTGGACCGCGTGGCACCTCAGAGGAGGTTCACCCCCATGGCTTTCCTGCCTGTCCTCTCCTCCTCCAGATGCATTCGCTTTCACTCAGCCCAGCTGTGTCGGCCCAGCTTATTAGCCATTAACAAACAACTCCATCCAAAGCTGACAGTCCAGTTGTGAGGTGTTTGAACCGTAGCGATCAGGACAACAAGCGTTTCTTCAGTTTGCTGACCGTAATAATGAGAGAAGATGAAGAAACACAAGCACATTCAGAAAGATAGCACTCAGACATCCCAGCTGGCAGTCATGACCATAACAGAGATAAACTGGATGATTATTTTCAGTGCACAGGAAACGACCATTTCACAGTCTTGTGAACAAAAATACTTTTTGGCTCCGTGGAAGTAGATCTGTGTGTTGTTATTCCATACGGTACAGACTGTTGTTACTGTACAAAGACGGCCCCGCTTTCGGTATATGTGAATGTCGAGCTTAGTAATCTTTTTCTGGAGTCAAACATTACCTGAATTTTTTTCCCATTTTTGAAATTTGGCAACAAATTTGGTAGTAGGTTTGAATCCCGGGGTCGACCTCCATGCCTTTCTGTGCGGAGTTTGCATGTTTTCCCCGTGTCTGCGTGTGTGCTCTGGTTTCCCCCACCCACAAAAACATGTACGTTAGGTTAATCACTTCTGCCGTTGCCCCTGACCAAAGCAAAGGTAGACGATCTGGAGTTTGTCCCCGAGTGCTGTTCTGTGTGTGTTTGCATGTGTAAGTACAGTGTGTGCTGCCCACTGCTCCTCAATGAGCATGGGTCAAAATGCAGAGAATTAATTTCCCTACGGGGATCAATAAAGTATCTAAAAAATATCTTTATAAATGTGGTGAGATTCTGTGGGCCATCATAAGTTGGATTTGATGAGCTCTCTCATTAATAGGATGCTACTGGAGCCACTGGGACAGAACCTGACCCATATATGGTTCATGAGATCGAGCCCCAGGCCGACTATCATCAGATTGATTTGAGCTTTGGGTAGTTCCTGCTTTACTCCTTTAAGGTACTAAAGGTAGTTCAAGGTACTTTCAGTCTTAGGTTATTGAAAAAGTAATTGAAGCAGGTGCTGATAACTGTAACCTTGACTGGAACTTATAGGTGCCACTGAAAAGCTAAAGCAAATGTTTTCTACTCTCTCTCTCTCTCTCTCTCTCCCCTCCTACTTCTCTTTGTGTGTGTGTGTGTGTGTACAGTATGTTTAGAGTTGAGAGGGGTCCTTGGCTTGAGTAGGTGGTAATACCCCAACTCCTATGATACGTGATGATCTGAAGAGGAAGTGGGAAGTGGCTGATCTGGTCCATGTTATTAGTCGAGCTCTGTTAGACCATGTAATAGCCTCACGGCGCAACAGGGAGTCGCTGTTCCAAGAGCTGACTCTGCCCAGTATGACATCCTGATATGGAAGATATTTGTAACTTGGCAAATGCAACACGCTGGGTGGATATGTACAGGTATGTGTGTGCATGAGTGTGTGTGGCTAACTGTTTGCATAAGTGCTGATTCTGCTCTTCGAAACCCTTCAACTCTGCATTTCTTCACAGACTTTTCCCCTCCTCTGCTGTGCCCTCATCTCCTCGCCTCTCTTCATCGCCACACAGCTTGCCTCCTCGCCCTTTCCCTCAATTCGTCACACATACCTTTTCATTACCCCCTCCGGCCTCTGGCCCCTCCTGGAGCCCTCCAGCTTTCTCCCCCTCCTCACACCGAGTTGCAAACAACATGAGGTGGCGGCCATCAAGTAATATCCTACTCCAGAAAAGTGAGAGCTTGACATTTATGAGACAGCTATGAACCTTGTTGATGGCTAAGGGAACGGGGGTATGCAGCGCGGATGGAGTTGAGTGTGAGAGTGGAAACTGCCGATAAGGGAGACAGGGGACGTCATCTAAGAGCCAAGGGGAAGGCAATTACTCAGGGTGAGAAAAAAAGCATGTTAAGAGGGGATACAGTCATACAGCAATGGTCCACTTGATAAAGTATAACTTCAGGAGAAAATGGTTCTGCATTACATGGATAGAGCTAAAAAAACAAACAGAAAGTTTGTGTTCATCTCACTCAGTCACTCAGAGGCTGAGCTATTATTTCTACTTCAGATAATAAGAGGTTGCCAAGTAGCAGAGAAGCATCACAATCACTTTAAAAGATCATACGATAAAATATCTACCTGCAGATCTTAAAAACGAACAGCGCCGACAGTGCCATGAAGCACACTTACAACCTGTCAATTGACCCATATTTTTCTTTTTTCAATTGCTGCGTTTTTCAGAATTTTCAGAACGGATCTCTTTTGTGTAAACAAGGAAGCTTACATGCACATGGGAGCCCATTGCACCATGGTGTGGGCGTGCATGCTCATGAAAGAACACAGCATATTTAACAAAGTAATAAAGCAGCATTGTTTAAAGAGCAAAAATACAGCAAATGAATCAATATACAGACCCCATGCCAGGGCATTTTATGTGGCATCTGTTTTCCATTCCTTTGCTCGGCACAAAGAGCTGGCTGCGTGCCCTGGCACCATGGCCCATCGCTCTCAGCCAGGGTTGAGGTATGAAATCTGCATTGGGCTTCATCAAATCCAACCTTACAACAGCTTGGCTGAGCAAGCCTTTGTCTGTTCCCTGGAGCGTGGATG
>OMNV01000499.1:0-20830 GCA_900303265.1 Brotula barbata
GGGGGGGGGAGGGTCTGATTTTCACAACATTTGTCAACATTTTAACTGACAAAAAAAGACAAATCTGATGAGAGGGGAAACAACAAAAAACACTTTTTACCCCATAATGTTACATTATTCTTTCATCACTGCCAGATTGTTAAAAATCTGTTTTCCGTACTTTACTGCAGGAACAAACTGCCATATCACATATCCCAAACTGTGATAATGTACGCATTTCTTTCACGTGTTACTTATTATACTTATTAGTTACTGTAGATTCTGAGCCGATTTGACATTAAATAGGGGAAAAATGTGAAAAGTTTGTTTCAAGTTATATAAAGGAACTCTGACAAACCACCTTGTTCCAGCTTAGTTGAGGTAAATGTCTCGTGTATGTTTATATATCTATATATATTTATTGATCCCCACCCCACTCTTCGTAGACGTTCTCCTCAAATCCTCCTCTTCCTCAGGTGTCATCCTCTGTGCGGTCTTTCCTCATGTGTTACAGTCTGGATGGCTCTGCCTCGCATGACGTACCGTATCTAGTTTGCTTTGTCACCACAGGAGGCAGCATTGGAGCTGTAGCTCTTCATTACAGTTTTCATTTCACTTTTTCCTGGGACACAACTTAGTTACACACACACATAAGTTATGAAATAGTGGTGCACTAATTAACATGAGGGGATGAATGAGCTTCAGTTCATTTAATGTGCCATTTTTATAACTTTTAGACGTCACCAGAAGAGTTTTTGAAAATGTAACTCTCCTTTGAACTACAGATGAACGTCTAGAAAAATCTATTGATCATAAGAATGTTATTTGTGAGGGAGTGATTTTCTACAGTGATATGTGTGTGTGTATACATATATATACTGTAAATATATGAAAATATGTAAATACTGATGTCCAGTGTCCCCTCGCTGATTGTCTGCAGACTGGTGTGTGTGTGACCGCCGTCTTCCACAGGTGAAGGAGGCTGCAGGCTGCCGGCTGCCTGTAGGGGCTGCCGCTCCACCGTCTCAGGTGGCCTGGAAACCCCCATCTGCCCCTGCAACATGCACTGAAGGCAACAGTTTTATTTTTGGAGTGCCCACGGTCACGGTGGTTTGCTCCCTCAGCCTCTAGTTCACTTCAGGATGAGATGGCCCTGTGACACTCTGAGCCGGGATTAACAAGCAGAGAGCAGTTTATCCCAACAACCGCTCACCAAAGGTAATCCAGACAAACTCAGTGTCGGTTGATCGGCAAGCTGATGGTGCTGCAACGTGTTCCTGACCCTCTAGACTGGATTAGGAGCGACACTTGCACGATCTGAAATCGTAAAACGCATGACGCATATGAGGCATAAAATACACCGGTGTAACAGCTTGCAATGCAGTGTTAACCATGTCCTGTCTTTACAAATTTGCACCCTGATAGATTGTATGCATGAATCAGTGATTAAGAAATCCTGCAGCCATGCTCGGAGATTATACTTTTATTTTATATTTAGTCAAAAGCTACACTGACGTTATCTCTATACCTTCCTCCTTATGTCAAATGTTGTTTACTTTGCAGCTAATCCAGATAAAATTCTCTCAGCTCTCGTTTTCACCTTTGGGTAAGTGTTGCTCACACTGATAATGTAGCAATCATCAGGCTGACGGCTAGCTCGCCATACAGTTTAATCGAGATCTTTGCAGCTATACTTACAGAGGTCATGGCACAGTTTTATAGCAAAGCTAATCTTATACTTTCCTCTTTTGAGCTGCTCCAGAGGAAGCCTCCCAGATATCCAACCCCAGAGCCTTAAAAGGGGGACGTCTCATGTGTCAGCAGGACGACTCCCTGTCCCTGGGACAATATGAGCAATTTTGACAACAACTTGTGGAAATATATTTTACACCCAATCACATATTTGACTTTGCTAGCTCTGGCTCCTTATCTAGAACGAGACCAAAGCTCATCTGAGCATAAATATGGCTAATTTCTTTACATGGAATCGGTGCAGTGCTTCTGAAGAAACTGAAAAAATGGCCCACGTATCCTAACTTTAAGAAATCATGTAAGGAAACTTATTGATTGATGCCTTCCAAAGTAGAGAGTGATTGTTCCTAAAGACCTATGCTGAGAGTGGACAGTGCTGGGCTCACAGTTGGACGAGCTCAGAGAGGATTTGGGCGTCAGATTGATTTTCAGCAGACTGAAGTTGTTTCTGAGTGCAGGACAGCAGGCAGCAGGTGCTTGCTGTCAGGATGTTTGCTCTTATTTCCTCTCCTCTAAAATTAGACTGTGAACCTTTTCTCGTGTCACCCAAACATACTTCAATATTCATAAGGGGAACAATTTCGCCCATGTCACCACACAAGACAACCAAGTATAGTGTACAGTAAACAAAACCAGTGACCTGTCATCACTACAACTGGGTATCATATGGATTTTTCCATTTCAGTATCAGCACCCTTCGATTTTGATGCTAGTTCTTTAGTTTTTCCAAAACCTTAAAACCTAAAATCTTGATTTAAAGCTAATCTACTACCTCAACATTAAAAAATTCAATAAAAGTTACAATTTATTAATGAACTTCTTAATCAAAAAGTACTTCTAAAACTTCATTTTCATTTTCAAGATCTCTGTGCATAGGAACGGCTGTTCCATTTGTTACGTTTTAGACAATTCTAACCTTTATCTTCGTCTGATTTGATCTTTGCTTGCACTGTTGAAAACCAAAGAAATAAGACCTGCCTGACTGCTGCTTAAGAGCTGTAGCAGAATGTCATTCAGCTCCACATGGGCTGAGTTTTATTTCTTGCAGAGGTCATTTTAAATCCAACTCCTTCGGAGATTATTTTCACAAGTACTTTGTCATCATTTCAAAGTAGCCTTGCCATTAGCAACAGCTTTACATGCCTTTCTATTTCCAATAGTGACGGCTGTAGCCACGCAGCGTCTTCAGGACCCAATTAAGATCAGACTTTGGAAACGTGCTGATGAACCATTTGTCATGAGAGGCCACAGCTTTCTGAAGCAGCCATAAACATAGCAAGACTTAAGTCAGTTCAGTCAGTAAGGAGCTCAACTGTTCTGGAAACAGAAGTAGACGATGACTTCAGCTACACAATGAATCACAGTTGAAGCAGACAAAAGGCTTCACGAACCCTTTCGATCGACTTTATTTCTTTTTGCTGAGAGATAACTACAGTAAAATGCAAAAGTATTCACAGGACCTAATGAATACATGTCCAAAACAAACAGCAAAAATCACTTTATCCCTGTAGAAGTAAAAGGAGAAGAATGACCCTGACATCGACATTTGTATACCTTCGTCTAAATATACTTTTGCTAACATAATGCTTGAAATACAGAGCAAGATTAAATATTAGTGGTTAATTTTGTGCAGTATGAAAGCTTCTTTTTGTATCCAAATGTCCACCAAGTGAGTCACAAATCATCATGGAATGGTCCAGCTGAAAATGATAAACAAAAAAAGTCATCAGTATTTACAGTTGTCAAGGAAACATTTAATGTTAGCGAACGAAACAAGAATCCACATCATAGAAAAAAATCTTAAGTCTTTGGGTTAGTAAACTGAAAAGTGACTTTTTTATCTCCAGAAATGTGTTTCTGACATCATATGTTAACAATACTAACAGAAGGAATTTGCATCCTGCTAATGGTTGATTTCTGCTCAAAAGACTAACCGCTGTATTTTTCTCCTCACGCAAAGCAGCGCAAGTCTGTCTGCCCCGTGACGTCAAATCTAGTCTCTGCCTTTTAAATTGCAATGAACCATGCTGAAGTGCACCTGGCTCTTAAAAGGAAAGGCAGGTGGTGGTCTTGATTGGTTCAATTTGTCCTCAGCCCAAAACACCCCTGTGATTAATTAGGACCCTGAATATCACCTATTTGCGCCCCGAACCAAGATTAGGCACCTAGATGCGTCTAAGTAGCAATTTGGACTTGGACAGAGCCTTAATGTCGGCTGCTGTAGTGGTCCAGACCGTGCGCCATAGATTGTCGAAATAAACATCTGGAAAATCTGGGTCTGAGCACATTGTTTCCTCATAAAGGATTATCATGTTACGGACATCAATAAAACATTTTCTAAAAAGATTAGCTGTATGAGGGGCTGGATTTTCTTTTTTGGTGGAGATGAAAAATAGACTGACATATCTTATTTGTCTTCCAGGCATCTGCCATGCTGATGGAAGTCAATTACAGTAACGGACTGGAGCCGGACCTTTCCCAGCAGTTCCCTCCACCCTTACTGCCAAAACCAGGCAAGGACAATGCCAGGCTTCAGAAACTTAAGAAAAAGAGAGCCAAGAAAAAAGGCAGCCTCTCTCAGACGCCTGTCCCCTTCCGCTCTTGTTTGTCCCCTGTCAATGAAGCAAGCACAGACCTTGAGCACAGTGACCATTCCAGCCCGCCAAGGACACCAGATTCGACCTATATTGCAGACCCTTCAGTGTCCAGTTTCCCCTTCAGCTCCCTCTCTGCATCTGAATTTCCTCGTCCTCAAACTGGCAGCTTCCCCTCCCTGTCCTATACACCTCAGATCAGGACGTTTGACGAGCAGGTGGCTCCACTGTATGAGTGCTCCTCTTTTTTATTTGACGATGCAACTCCTATGACGATGCCACCCTCAGCTTCACCACCCCGATCACCACCTGAGCGACCTCTAATTCTCGCCTCTCCATTAACCATGATGCCATATTCCTGTGGGTCAGCCACAACAATCCCTCCAGCACCGGTGTCTATGCTGCAGTCCACACCTAAAATATCAACTCACAGCCTGACCCTACCCTCAGCCTACCCCAGTGTTGGCCCAGGACTGGCAGTTTCTCAAGTTGCTGACCTACCTCCGGTTCCAGCACTGCTATCAGTTTCAAACCCTCAGAGGCAGCCTTTTATTCTCAGCCAGAGGGAGACAAACACCAAGTCAAGGGACATGTCGGCAAGCCAGACATCATTGTGGACTGCCAGACCTGGCAACACCGATACTATCACCTCAAAAATATCGCTTGTTGAGCCAGGGAAAGACACATCACCAGATGTCCCACAAACAAGAATTTATACATCAAAGGCAACTTTCTATGAGATCTCCAAACCACCCTCAATCCAGGACCTCATGGTGATAAATGCATCCTACCAGGGAGCATCTTTATCTACCATTTACAGGGAGAAAACAGCTGTGTCAGTGGTGAACACTGAACAGAAATTTCCAATGTGCAGGACTCCATCTGGAAGACCGAAGACCCCCTCCTGCACACCCTGTAGAGTGTTGACCCCTGTGCTGGAAATATCAAAACCAAACCCGCTCTTATTTGCTGCAGGCCCTGTTTTCAACTCCCAAGACCTCCATGCTACCACTTTTAGCAACAAGGCTCCAAGACACATGTCAGAAATACAACTTAGCGATATGAGGAAAACTCCTGCTGCTACAGAACTGATGCAGTCCGACAGTGACCACGTGACTTCCAACAAACACTCCCCACAAGAACCCAACGATTGCAAAGGTAATGAGACACAAAATACTGGAAGCAACACAATGAATACAGGCAGTGCCAACACTAAGCCGTCCCTCCATGAACATTTCACATCAAGCAGGACTGAGCTTGATCCCACTGTGGGCGAGCCAATAGAAGCTGTTACCTCAAAACTAAAAACAGACCAAGTTTCAGACGGAGAAGCTTTACATCTGCCAAATGTCCCATCGTTTCTCTCCACTGCCCCAAAGCCCCCAAATTTAAAAACTACAATATTAGAACAAGCACCAAGCCCCCTGCCATTCAGTTCTCGACCTCCTGGCCCACCTGTGTTTGAGGCCCGCAAGTCTTTAACATCGTTGTTGGAGAGCCAAATGTCATTAGAAGTCTCAAAATTGAAATCCCGGTCATATTATGGCCTCACTCCATCTGAATATGCTGCACATGGTGGGATTAGGACTAAAGCATCATGCCTAAGCCCTGTTCCCCCCACAACTACAGAATCCAACACAAGAAAAATGCAATCTGAAGGAGTCGTAAATGGATGTGATGTCTTCAAGTCAGATCCAACCAACCATCTCATTGAAAATCAAGCAGTTCCCTCTGTTGCTCAAATTGTACAACCCCAGTCATCCGCAAGGGACTCTGAACCTCCAGCTGAATGGACTGTCACAAATAACAAAGACCTGTTGGGGAGAGGCATATCTGAAGTTCACAGTAATGGAATACAATCAACTAAAACATCCAATGTGGACATAATTAAACACAAGCTTCCTCTTGGCTTGGCAGAGAAAACAATGCAACAATCCACAAGTGAAGTATCTGCAGCAAAAGCCTCATACTCTCAGGCTCCAATACCAATACCTAAAGCAGGTGAGGTACAGACACAAAGTACGTCACTATTTCCTATAGAGGCAAATATAACCCAGTACCTGAATAATAGCAGTAGTCTCTTAAATTCTTTCTCACCATTAGTGAAAGTTGGTTTGCAAACTTCAAATGTAGAAACACAGCACAATTCAGATGTAATGGAGACCAGAGAGCCAGCTGTCCATCATGAAATAACCCCCACACTAACAAATTCTCAGGTTAATAAAAATGGTATAAGACAATCTGGTCTCACAGGGAAAATAGTGGCAATTTATGACCTCATACCTCCTGTTACGTCTTTTGTCACTCATACCAATTCAACAACGAACGCACTGAATGTTGGCAGTGGCCATGCAAATCCTGTTGTTGAATCTTCTGCCATAGTGTTAGATAACGAGCCCTCAACCAGTAAGACATACAGAGATAGTAATTTACCCTGTATGTTTGCGGATAAAGAACTAAAAACTAAAAATCACACCCAATTTTCCAATGCATTCTCTGCAGGTCCGAGCATCCAAACCAAAGCATCCAGTTTGCTACATGAGCCTGTCACAGCAACTCTATGTTCTGTGTCTGCTGCCAAACAAAGCATGGAAACTGCACAACAGCTTAGTTTAGCAAGTCAAATTCACAGACAGACACTTAGAGAAAACAAAATTAATCTGTCTGAACAAAGTTTATCGAAAACCACAACTGCTTTAGATTCTAAATTACAAGTTGAACACCCAAGAGAAACTAAAATCCCTGACCTAGCCGTCATTGCAACAAAATCAGCAGGCATATCCAATGGTGCGTTCCCTTTGGATATGATATTATCAAGTAGCCTCCCAAATGAAACTGCCAACATGTCAGGCACACTCAGAAGCATGACACAAAGTCATTCAGACAATGTTGGTAAAGGAGGTAGACTCTCCTCAAGCTCAGGTAAACCTACAGTAGAGGCTACACTACATTGTGAGCCTGCTAGCGAATCCTCAATAACCCTTCCTGTTATTGTTGGTAAATCAACAGAAGGACGGCTTTCAGTGAGAAACTCAATACTGAACACACCTAGTTGTGAAACTAATATGTCTAACAATCTCTCACTAACTATGCTACCTGTGAGCCAGTGCACGAAAGACACAGTTTTGCATAAACAAGGAGGTGTAGAGGCTATTCAGCCAAACAACTCAAATCTGAGCAACAATAACCACAGCATTCCTGCCACGGAAACAAACCTGAAGCCAACATTTAACACTACGCCGAGCAGCAAACCTAACATACCACTTAGCCCCACCACGAGACAGATCACGCCCAAAAGTCCTCAGCTGAGATCTGAAAGACCGCAGATTCAACCTGCAACAATACCAGCTACTGATAGAAAACCTGTTTCCTCCTCTAATCCTCCAAATCAATCCTACACTGACTCCAATGCAGATATTAAACATGTTGTCAACTCTCTACCTTCTATTACGCCTGAGCCGCAACCCAACAATAAAACCCCTACTAACAAGCAATGCTCTTTAGTTCAGCCAACTATGGACCACCAAACTTTAATGAGTCTCACTGTAGAAATTAAAACCCCCGTAACATCAATTACTGAGACAATAATTCCACCCGCGTATGTACCAGCCAGCACACCTAGTATAGAAGCCGTAACACATTCTCATCAAATAGCATCGTCAACCGACATTGTTCTGACTTCTAAAAATGGTTTAATGAACTCTAACATTGTTGAAAAATCTGTCATGGGAATAAAGAAATCTACAGAGATTAACACAAAAGCTGTTCGTGCTCCAACCATCTCACACGCAACTTCAAAGAACCAAACTGTTACAAATATTTGCTCCAATGGTGAAGCCCCTGGAGATGTTAAGCCCCCGATAAGCTCTCCTATAGCACCCGGACACATAACTAGACCTTGGGTTGCTACAAGAGCTTCCCCTTTCCCAGAATCAAGGTTGTGTAATACCCCAACGAGAGGTACTCCAACCTTTCCAACCTTGACACAGTACTCTCATATTTCAAACTCTTCCAGCCATACCACAGAAACTAAACCCTCATCAGTCATGAAAAACCAGACACATTCTTCAAATATACCTCTTCAAAACAATACACCTAGTACCACAGCTCCGCTCCCTACAGAGAACATCTCCAATCCAGAAATACACGAAGCCATAAAACCACTTCCAGCTATGGAGCTTACAGTCTTAAATAGTAGTCAGGTGGTAAAAGAACATTCCCCAACAAACGAACTAAAAGCAAATACTTCAGATTGCAGTCAGAGGGAAAATCTCTCTTCACCAACTAGTGAAATTAGCATCCCCGCTAATTCTTCTAATCCCATTTTGACCAGTAAACCTACACCAAAAAAACGAACTCGTACTAGGAAGTTAGAATCACAACCCTCCTCGGCCTCCGTAGAAACTAAACCCACAGTAAAGTCAGATGTTAAAACAGATAACGCTGAGTCTCCCCTCCATTGCATCCAGACTAATCTGCACATTAGTAATGATCAGCCTTCAGCAGAGCCACCATTACAGAACATTTCCCCAGCAGCCCCAACAACAGATACTGTCATGAAAGCGTCGATAGATAAATCAGCTGTGATTGATTCTGCCACTCCTGCCTCTCTGCCTCAGGCCTCAGCCTCAGTCAAAGCTCCAACCCCAAACAGAGGAACATCACCGCCATCTCAGCCAAAGACTGGACTGAAAGACAAGGAGGCTCCGAAGACCAAAACTACAACCCCGCCGATGGGTGCCCCCGCCAACACACCCTCTACGAAGTCAGCGACATCAACTGCATCTTCAACTGTTGATAAGAGTGGCACTACAGCAGAGACAGTTCCTGTGCCAGCGGAGCCAAAGGCGACACAGAAGCCAAAAGGTCTGATGGGCAAGCTCAGTGGATGGTCACGGCTCAAGAAACACATGGTCGTTGAGCCGGAGGAACCGAAATTTCCAGAACTGGAGGCTGAATCGGAGAGAAAATCTGATGGTTGTGATAATAATGAAGAATTAGCAGACGAAGGTGCCTGTCAAGAAGTGGTTAAGAACAACGAGAGCCCCAAAGCACTGAAGATGTGGGATGCTCTCCTCTTCCACATGTTCTCCACCAAAGACAAGGTCATGCAACAAATCAACAACAACAAGAAAGATTCTGAGAAGAAAAACACCACTAAAGACAACCAGGCAGAGGTTCCTTCGTTTGTCAATCGCCTACCAGTTTTACTGTACAGCCCCCGTTTTGATGCCAGGAAGCTGAAAGAAGCGGCAGAGAAGCCACTCACCAAAATTGCCTCCGTATTTGAAAGGGGCTTACTGAAACGCAAAACTCAAGAAGAGGAACGAAAGGATTTTAACAGAAAAGCCAGAGGATTTGGTTCGCAGCAAAATTCAGATGATTAACTTGAAACCACGCTTACGCAGCATGTTAGTGAATTCTCTGTTGTGTTTTTCATCTGAGGGAAAAAGATTCGATGATCTCAGGAAGAAGCCTCAAAGAAAAGGAGGTAATCAAGAGGTATTTGTAGATAAGAGCAATAGATTTGCTTCAATACATTTTGTGAGGTCATGGCTGTAATGAGGAGAATGTGGGGTGAGTTGGTGCTACATTATTGTTCAGGGGGAAGAGAATTATTACTTGATCAATCTCTAGTTAGTTTAACTTGTTTGAGAGTTTTTCCACAGCCTTCAAATGAAAAATCAGAACGCAAAGCACTGAGGTCTCCCAACAGGTAAATGCTAAAATTCTAAAATGCTAAAAAAAAAACCACACCATTGACTGAACTTAGTTGCTTGCATGTATCCATGTGATATCCCATCATTCTTTGGCTTAAACACCTGTTGTGTCCTTATCTTAAAAGTTACCTATTAATGCTTTTAGAGTTCAAACAGAATGATATAGCTATAATGCTTGAGTATTTGCACTTTAACAAAACCTAATGTGATTTAGTAAAAAGTATATTATTATTTGAGCTTCTACCTTTCTTCAATATTAGGTGAATGTTTCTTCAGTTGATGAGGATGTAGTTTAGTTCCAGTGTTGGATGCACGTAGATACTACTGAGATTGCTTCACTTGTGATGCTTTGTCTTTTTTTATTTTTGTAAACAAAGCAAGGCTATGAACTTACACCGCTGGTAGGCCGGTGTGAATCTCTACAATGAAGACAATAAATTGGGCTTTTACATTCCTGGAACAACAGGGCAAGTGGATATTCATATAAGGAAGACAGACATGGATGTAGGGGGAAGGTTCAGTTAGAAACAAGAGTTTCTGCACGTCAGATCTGGATGGAAATGTAATGGGACAAGGCCAGGCTCTCCACCAAGACAGGAAACTAAAAATTGGCAACCTTAAGTACATACAATATTGCATCATTTGCTAAAGTGAACTTCAAAGAGAACAGTAAGATGAAGGCACACGTGTACAAACATCTGCCTTTGTAAAAACTGAAGCAGATTTACTTTGTTCCAGAAAATGAAAGAACGGGCAAGGACTGATCATTGGGTGGATTTGCTAATTTCACGCCTTGGCAAGGCTTTTTGTACTGTTACGAGGATGTAATGAATAGTAGAGTGTGATGATGGTGAAGAAGATGATGAAGATAATAAGGCCCACCGTATAAAGACAGGGGAACTATGATGATGTTTCACAGCTTCGGATGATTTTTTTGCTGCTACCATACCAGCTATTAGCATGTACTGTAGTTGTTTTGAGATTTGTGCCTGTCATGATGTGAAACCTCTGTTAGACTTTACTCCCATAAAGCTAACCACTGTCCTATTTATTGTATTACTGTGTTGCTTTCATTGACATTTTTTTGATTATTGTGTGACCGTCGAAAAAAATTAAATTAGAATGTGAAAATTGTTTTAGCATTTGTCATTATTCATGGTATGGTATGGTCGACATCCAGAAGTCTCAGCAAAAATTCTTATTTCAAGAAAATCCCACTAAGTCTGAATGAACATTCAAGAAGAATTTTGTTTTAAAAAATCTAAAATGCATACATTGATTGTGGAAATTTTATTCAATAGTTTCAATAGTTGTAAACATCAAATGAAGCCTTTACAGTAACGATTTTCATACAAGCAAAAAAAGCATACTTTAATCTTTTAAAGCTTAATCTTCCCGCAGTATGATTATCTATTTATATCTCACCTGACTGGTATCTTGGGTATTCACTGCAGCTTTTATCATCAGGAACCTTCTCATACTTTCCATGACCAGTCACCACAAATTTAAATTGTTTCCCAGTGGAGCTTTCCTGCAATTAAATTCCAACACAGATCCAAAAATAGATTCATTAGCCACAGAGCAAGAGTGCTAAAAGTTTAATATCACACATGTATACGTAACTAGCTGTTGTCGTGTTTACAGCGTGAAAACTAACTTGGCTGATCTATCTTCTAGAATAAACATGGGAAATTTTGGGGGTAAGACAGGGAATGCTTACTCCTGATTTCAAAGGGGAGGTGCTTCTACTCCCATCTTCGCCTCCCTTTACCCACTGGTTGATGAGCTCAGCCACACCCACTTTTAAACCATCAGCATCCTGAGACATAAATGAAACATTGTTCATCAATGGTGAAAAAAATGCTTTATCACAAAATACCAATACCTTAAATGTAACTACTCTGCACACCTTCCTTCAGGTGAGAGTCAGTTCAAGAATTCTAACATTTGTTACTTTTGTAGCAGTAACACAGTGTATCAGGTATGAGTTTTCTTGTATGATGTCATACTCTTTTCTGAATAGACACACACACACACATTCTGTTCCAAACCAAAAATTTCTGATATGCTGACGTGGAGGCTTTGAAGTTGACACTGCGGCCTCACAGCTCAATGGTTCAAATTAGGTGTGTTCTCTCCCTGTCTGATGTGTGTGTGTTGTTTCTCCCTGCAGTCAAAAACACACACCATGTATTGGCTACATAATTTTTGATTAAAGCGTCAAACGTGTAGATGGTAATTTTGGCTGTGACGGATTGTGCCTGCATTGCTTCTGCATTGTAATTGCCAGATATGATGTACATATTTTGAAAAAGCATCGGGAACATCTGAGTCACCAACTGGAACCATGTTTGTGTTACGTCACATGGCAGCTTCCCAACGTCCTGATTTGCTGATGACAGAGCGTGTAGATCGCGTGCCGCCTGATAAGTCTGAACGCCACCATACTCCAACAGTTTAAAATCCCCATATTTCTCTTGTTCACCTTGGGTGGTGTGACCATAATGGAGTTTTGGTTCCAGACATCCTTGGCCTCAAACAGGTTCTTCTTGGAAGCAACAGGCTCGATGGGGCTGATCAGGTCCATCTGACCTGCTGATCTGCCTTCCTTAGAGGAGAGCTGCAGAAAAATAAAATAACTTCCTGAATAGTGGGACAGACAATTGTGATTGTAAGATTGTAAAAATAATTTGATTTGTGTTGATTTCAATCACATTATGATGTTTTAAAGATATTTGGAAAAACTTCCAACATGTGTGTAAGCACTCCGAGAGGATTGTTAAGGAGAATGTGCCATTACAAAACAATTATCCCCAAATATCTCTATTAGCCACATTGTGCTAATAAAGAGCTAGTGTGGTTTTACCTCAATAGCGTGTGTATACTGCTCCAACCTCTTGTCAATTTTGGAAACGGAAATAGGGGGTGGGGTCTTCTTCATGCTGCTGGTGCTTTAGAAAGAGTACAAACACATATAATGAAACCCAGAAATTTTGCAAATTTGTTGTTACGCACAGGGCAGGATCAAATTTAATCGCACACACAGTTGACGAATGAGGCCCAATGACTTTAATACAGCTCTCATGTAACAGGTATAACTGTAACTAATTTCAGAATGCCTGCCCTTTGCTGAACACACACACACACACACACACACACACACACACACACACAAACATACGCACAGACACACTGACTCACCTTTTTCTCAGAGACTCTGTTCTCTCAATGATCTGAGGGAAGAATCAAAATGTTTGAATTACTAAGGAGGCCGATTTAAGTGGTCATTAGTATTATTTTTCCACACAAGAAAAGAGAGAAAGTTGAGCTCAGGCCCAAAAGATTTGTTTGTTTTCAGATGTTGACCTTTGACACTGTCCCCTGTCAACAGCAACACTCACCTTGCATGTACCTTCTGCTGAAACTCGGCTGTTCGCTTCTTCCTGTTGAGACACATCATGCATTAAATGATGCATAGCCAGGGATGGACAAAAATATATGAAGATGTATTTTGATACCAAATACAAATTCCTTTTTTAGTAAATGATTCAAAATTAAACAAAAAATACAGCATCAAAAGATTTGTCAAAATTAAATGCTGCACAATTAGCAGCTGCTAGCTAGTTAGCGGTTTGGTGTTGCCCTCTAGTATCATGTTTAACCTTTTCGATTGAAAGGAAATTTCTGTTGACATTTTATTTTTTTGCCAACTGTTGGATGAAACTAAATCAACCATTCCAACTGTAGCTAAGCTGTCACACATTGTTTTTTATTAGCTAGCATGCACCTAGCTAGCTACATGTGGTCACAGGAAATTGTAGCTATTTATTGGCATTTTGCCTCATCTTATGTTAAGGATTTGTAAAACAAACAAACACATGAAAACCGCCCCCCCCCCCAAAAAAAAAACTACACAACAACAAAAAACTAAGCGAAACAAACAAAACAACACAAACAGAAACAGAAACATGCACAGGACTTACTGGGTAAAACTGAATGAGAAGTTTCTGGTGGAAGAGAAAATAATTGATTAACGTGATAAAATGAAAGAGTATCGTTACAGATTTAGAGACATTTGTCGAATTAATGGCTATCATTAAGAAGACAAACAGTGAATAACGCTGACCTAAATGATCCTGATGCTAAGAGGCACTGAGCAGTTACAACATTCCTACAGAATTCCCTCCTATCAAACTTAATCAGCCTGTGATGCGACTTCCTCCTCGTGAGGACCAGTGTCTGTCTGATGTTACTTGATTATTAATTTCTACAAGTGACATAAATGGTGGGATAAAACTGATAAAGCACTTCACATTCATTATGTTATGTAAGTTTCAACACTATCACTGATGAGATAAACGCTGTCAGACTTTTATTATCAGTGTTGCCCCATAACCATGCTTTGTTTTACGTCATCAGGTGTTTGTTTGCGTTCTGTTTTGTTTTTCTTTCCTCCCGCCGCTATCCGCTCATGATCCGGCTCATTACCTGATTACCTAATTGGACTCACCTGGTCCTCGTTAGCTCATCGTGTATTTAAGCCCCTCCCTTCCCTGCGTCGGGTTTGTCTCGGTTGATTTTCTGCCGTATGAGCGTTTCTGTTTTGTCTGTTTGCAGAGTTTCGTGTACTTCTGCCCTGTTTCTCTGGGTTGTGCGCTTATCCTGCACCCTGATTGTGTTTTTGAATCTTGGTCTTGATTTGGCTGCAATAAACTTTGGTTTATTTGTCATCTTTGTCTGCGCTTAATTCCCTGTCGAACTCTGACATTTATACTTTTAGATTTGTATTTTATTTCTTACACTGCATCATATTTTTCCTTTAAATACTGGCGGCATCAACCAGACAATAGTGTAGTGTGGACCAGTTGTGGGCGTATGATTGTACCTTAAATGTGGGGCTCATGGGCCCGTAGCAGTTTAACGGCTCTTCATGCTCCAATGCAGACCTTCTGTTTGTCTCTTCACTCCTCTGTCTGCTCTCTGCTGACCTCTACAAATAAAGCACACTGCCTTTGTATAAGGTCTGGGGATAGGAATTCCTTATGTGTTTCCAGTCACAGGCTTTCAAATTGTGGATATTTTGATGAAGATCATTATTTCAAACCTTTCACTAGGGCTGAATATGTTATTTAGCCTGACCGTGGCTCTAGATTAAAGATCCTCCTATAGGGGTCTTCAATATGCAGACAATGAAGCCGTAATCTGCTGAGCATTTTGACTCCATGCTTCGGGTAAAACAGTTTTAGTATTGGCATGAGCACTAATAGTAATATCACCGCTAATAACGATCACGGAGATGTCACCTCTGGCGGTAGTTTGTGTTCTTCCATATCCTCTTCACTGTCCCTGAATGTCTCCTCCCTTCTTAGTTGGACGTGTCCACTCGCTTCCTGTGTGAAGCTCGGCTCTTCCTTTTCTTGCTCCTCTTCCTCCGTGGGGCTCTGTGGACTCTGCTTTGACACGCTCGCCCTATGCGGAGCCACTTGTCCCTCCTCCTCCTCCTCCTCGGCCACCTCCTGCTGTTCCTCTTCCCTGTCTGCCTGGCATGTTCCTCCGCTGCGGAGAAGAAAACTGAGCAGGTTAATAAAAAGAAAAATGCAGGTGCCAGAGCAGTGCCTCAAAAAGTAAATAATCCATGAGGAGGTAAATAGAAGTGTGAGTACTGTGGTCTCATCTTTCCTGCCACCAGGTAGGACGTCCTGTCTGGTTGGGCTGAGGCCTGTCGTGGTCTGACGTCCTGTGGCATGAAAACCCTCGAGCTGTATGACATCTTTACATCCTTTTTCTTGGTGCATATCTAGAAATAATCAAAATGGATGCAAGTATGTTACTTAATAATAAAAATAAAGTCTATTTAAAAAAACTGTCATCCTATAACAAATCTGTGAACCTTTTGCGGTGGATATGCTTTTCTTTGGTGTTTTTTGTCCAATAGTTAAATGCCAAGTCTGAAAGTCTTTGTAGTGGGAGTACAGATTATATTCCTCATATCTATTGATTAATCGCTAACCGTGTCTGGGAGTCGAACTGCTGCTTCCTGTGACCGTTGGCTTCTTTCAGTCTCCCATCTTTCCCGGTCTTCATCCTCCAGCTGTTTCTGCTCCCCGTGTTTAGGTTTCCTCTGTGTTGTCAAACGTCTCTGCTCTCGGGCCTTGCATACGTCCCGCGTCTCCTGCTCGTTACTTTTGTCCAACCTGTGGCTCCAGTCGCTGAAGCCTTCGTCCTCGTCCAGAACCAAACAGCAGCTTGCCTTCAACTCCTCGTCCCACCTGAGGACCGAGGGGAGAACAGTCATCCGCCACGGCCTCCTTCTCATGTTCTACAGATCTGTGAGCGTGACGCCACAAGTATTGATTGCCAATTTGGCAATCAGCAGGCGAGTTTCACTTAACTCACCAGCTGTCGTTTAGATTGATATGGTGGCCTTGCATTAAATTTTCCCTACTGCCATCACACTGGATACATTATCCAGATAATTAAAAACGTGTTAATGCCTGGTGTAAATGCACATAGATCGCCGTGCGATCCGAATGTGATCTGAACTGCCAGACCTCGTACTGAAGTGGTTTGGCTTGGCTCGTGTTGAATCTCAGCCACAAGTTAGAGGGAGAGTGAAAGAAAATCTGTTGCAAATTGAAAATGTCACCCCTCCTTGTCTTCCTGCTTACGGAGCCTTCTCAGCAGCGAACGGTCTCATGTGAATGTTTTGCACGCAGAGACACGCTCTGGCATCATATCTCTGACCGAGCAACTAAAACGATGTCACAGCTTTCTCGGCTCATTCGCCATGCTGCACATCCTGCAACTAATTACACAAATCCTCTCTGCTGTAAACAGCATAACAGAGAGTGGAGACTCATGGACCAGAACCACGACTTGACTGCCTCTGAAAGGCTGTGAGCCCTGGAACTTGGTGTTTTTAACCACTTGTGCTGTCGAGCAATATTTTCATTTGATGAGTGGGTCCTATGTTCCTGTACTCACTCTGGGTTGTGTGTGAGCTCGTTGTGTTGGGGGGGCTCCGGACTGGCAGGGCTCCCGTCTCCTCCCAGCCTCACCCTGGCTCTTCTCCTTCGCTCCCGTTCCACCTCCTCAGCATCCTCCTGGCTCCTCTGGGCTGTCACCCTACACACATCGTGACTGTCAGCAATCACTGCTAAAAAGTTTTGTTATTCACCTGAGGTTTCTTCAAGTTTTAGTTTGGGTCCCGAGGCCTAAACATAGCAGCATGTGGTCATTTCAACATAAATTACAGGTGCAGTGAGTTTACAAGGTAGATGTACTGTATATCAAGTGTGTGTTTGTGTGTGTTTGGGAGTAGTTTGGTTGTGACGGTACCTCTCCAGCCTGAATGCCCTTAACAACCAGTGTGGTTGCAGTAGGAAATAAGCTGTTGTTGAACCTGGCGCTCTGATAACAATAACTTGTTTTACTGTCAGGCACATCTGGTATAGCTTCAGCCAGATGTTGTGCTGTTTTACTTAACACTGGCCTCTGGAGTGAAACAAAGAGAGAAGGGGAGGAGGGAGCAAGAGGGTGAGGGGAGGTGAAGAGATAGAGGAGGAGCAGGACGACCAGAATCTCGCCGTAAAGTTCAGCAGTCTAGAGAGAATCTTGTCAGAAATGTTAAGTCAGGAGTTACTGGAATCATCGGGTCACGATTGGCTTTAGTCCACATACACGAGCGGTGATCTAATATTACTGATTGAAGTATAATGGCAACCAGCTGTGTGATGGTTCCTGCAGCAGACTCTGCATCATGGAACCAAAGGAGGCCAAATTGTAGATCTTGTTGGTCTTCATTACTCCTATCAAACAGCTGACAGGTCCGTTCAATGCAAACAAGTCCACTCAAAACATGACAAGCACTTCTCCAAACGAAGCACCCAGACCTCAAACGTGATTATGTGCTCTCACCCCTTTGTTTATTCATACTGTATGAAAGAATCAGAAAGAAAATGACATCACACGTTTAATGTCTGCTGGCGATGTGGCCACCAGACGCAATTCTGCTGCCAATGTACTGGGGAAGAGTGACCTACATAGTATCGTATTCACAGCAAATGCACTGGGAGCAGTATTGGCAAGAGTCACTCATGAGTGGACTGTAAATCAATCTGCTCCCCATCACAACAACTAGCTTTTATTCTCTGAGAAGGTTGGGTGGAATGGGTCAGCTGGGGACGAGAAATAGCTTGATGTGAACCTGAACAAAGCAGCCTATAGGAGCAGCAGAAGTACGTACTGCACATTTTAACCCGCTGAGTGCCATTCCTCAAATTAAAAATCAAGCTGGAAAAGCCGGCGTCGTAAGACTCGTACGTTCTGTGGTACTTAGAGCTCCCTGATGTGCCCAATTTTCAGAATAATTTAAATTTCCTTAACATATTTTATAGATTTATTACAGTTTCCAGGACACTTGGGTGTTTTTATGATGAAGAACAACGACAAAGGTTCTGTGACGGATATTCAGATGACTTCACAGTAAGAATAATACCACAAGGATTCCGTACTCACTTCATCTACACAATACGAATACTACTTCCATGATCATACAAAGCATCCATCTGTTTTGCTACTCTGTGTTAATGACAAACACCTCATTAATTCCTATCGCTATTCCATCTACAGATCACATCCACAGCGCACTGCGACAAATCCTCTGGATTTTTTCTCTCCTTATTTAAAGGTAAATGGAAAATGAAGGTAACCACTGCATGATGTAGGTTTGAGGAAAGCTGACGTGCTCGGCTGTATTCACACACTTACTGCAGTTCTGCTTTGTTAGTGAGCATTGTCCCCGAAGGTCACTTAGGGCTTCCAGTTATGGAGGAAATCTGTCCGATATGCATCACTTTTTCCATCACTTTTTCACACTGAGGCAATGGAGACCTGGGGCCTGGTAATGTGTGTGCGTGTGCGTGTGTGTGTGTGTGTGTGTGTGTGTGTGTAGTTGAGCAGGACGGGGTGCAGGACTCAGCCAGATGATGTCATGGCCATTAAGGAAGTTGCAGCTATAAAAGAAGCCATTGAACTCAGAGTTCAATGTCATTTTCAGTGACGTAACACAGCAATTCTGAAGAGACAAAGACCCACTAAACAACAACACATTTCACTGTACGGATGGAGAACTGAAAACCAGGATTTCAAAAATGACGTGAAATTAAGACAGATGAGTGCGAGTGTGTGGATGAAAACAGAACGTTGGTGAAAAGTTCTGTTATTTTGGACCTTATTAAACTAAATGTGCTCCATCGGATTAAACTACATGAAACTTATGTTCACTAATAATTTTTCACTAGAAGCTCCACTCCCAGCAGCCTGTGTATTTTTTATTTTTTATTGTTTATATCGATATGTTTATGTTTGGGCACATTTGCCATATTTTTTCATCACAGTTCCAAATTTGGATTTTCAGGCTGCATAAACTTACAAAAATGGCACAAGCATTGATCCCAAACACCCAAACTCCACTTCGTTTGCCTGCAGGACACACTTGTTGCCATGTTTACTCTACAGCAGGCCACTGTGTGCAGTCTATGCAGAGGATGTCCAGATGTTACGTTGCTGTGGAATCGAACAATCTCCTTACCAAGTTAAAGTCAAAAACGCCTTCTGCGAGATCGATGAGTGTTTATACCGAATTGTCCACTTTCCATTTATTTAGTCTCTCCTCCGTCCTTTTCAGAATTCAAATAAATTGTGTTCCTGTTTGTAATTTTTCAACAGCTTGGCCTCAGAATTCCCTGACTAAACTCCCCGACCACGTGTGAAAGCTGACAACATGGATTTCTCTCACCTTATGAGGTTCTGCAGGAGTTGTTTGCTGGAGTTCCTTCTCCTGATTGACTCTGACATGACAGGTTGCCTCGGCCCTCTGCTCCAGGTTGTTGTTATGTAGCTGTTGATGCTGGTGGAATTGTTGGTTTCAATTCCAGTTCTGGAGTCTCAGCTCAAGGGCAGGAAGGTTTTCCTACAGCTGCTTTTTCTTCTTCTTTTTCTTCTTCTTCTTCTCTCACTAGCTTGTTACTCGGTTCGATCTTTCTCTCTCTCTCTCTCTCTTTCTCTCGCTCTCTCTCTCTTGCTCCTGCTCTCCTCCCTCCATGTGGTTTTCATTGAAGCGTTTTAATTCTCTCTTCCCCAACAGGGATCATGTGACTTTCCTCAGGGGGACAAGTAAGATGATATGCTCAACAATTGACTGGTGATCATATTGAATGCATGCATTTATATGTTTTTACATTATGTTATATTACTATTCTATATTATGAATCCTGCTGTGAGACAGGCAGTCAGTAACTTATGTTCATATGTAATATCATACTTGTTAACATATGAACAGCTGATATGAATATATCAGTGAGGTCTAATCAATAGGAAATTATCTCATGTTCAACTTGGGACCTGTGTTCATAAATAATCATTTTCACAACTATAATTAGCAACAATTTCTAAAATATAGAGACAGCTATTTATCATTAAATGTGAAGTTTTAGGACTGTGAAAAATCCTTTTACCTACAATTTTATTTATTCTAGATGTCATGTCATCTCTCTCAGCCCCGTCCCTCCTGTCTGTCTCTCTACTGTGACTATCACAATTAAGCAGAAAATGCTTAAAAATGAAAATGTTTAAAAAGATTAAACAAATACTGATGTGTCAGTTAAAAATTATTTTGGTAAATTATCCACAAATAAATCGGGTTTCATTCTCTATTTTTTCTTATCAGAGGTGCTACTTTTTCAAAACTTAACTATTATTACATAAATAGCCATTAAAACACTC
>OMNV01000499.1:24394-46884 GCA_900303265.1 Brotula barbata
GAAGAATTTCATATATATTTTCATATATATATATATATATTCGAGTATGTCAGAAATAACAGAAACTATGACATTTTTGTAAAATCACACTTAAGCAAAAAGTAAATATAACATTGTAAAGTATAAATCATACATAAACATGATCGACATATAAAGTGTAAGGCCACTCAACACGCCACATACTTAGCAGAAATACAGAACATATAATACATGATCACACAAAACAAATACATTTCTAGAATAGCTGCTCCTTTCATGAAAATGACCAAAGTTTAGTAAAAGGGTGAAGAAAAGGGACGAACACGCTGACACACACTCAAATTTGTCAGCGTGCAATTCAATTTATTCCATTCTCTGTAATGTGTGTATGAAATGTGTTCCAGACATGTGCACCAAAAGGACAAACATTACTCTTAAATCCAATCTGCTTTTTGGGAATGCACACAAATCTGAAAAACCTCTGTGTTTGTTGTTGTTTATTTTTATTAATTGTGTCTTTGCACTGATAATATACTTCCACGTAGGATCGTCACGTGTTTCCTTGCTCAAGTCCCTTCCAGGAAGTATCGTCCGTCCTTGCTCGTCGGTCCACGCAGCAGCAGCAAAAACCCAGGCAGGTGGATGACGACCACAGGTCACCTGAGAATGGAGGAGTGACGCTCCAAGAGGATAGACGTCACTTACTGTAGCAGAGGAAGTTCATCTTTTCAGTGCACTTCACGTCCTCCACGTGCGTCGTGTTGTCCATGTTTAGGACTCCACACCGCCGCTCCTCGACGGGACAAGAAGGGAGGTGCTCGTATAGGAAAGGCTGTCCGTTCACCCACAGCCACTGACCGGCCAGGAAACGGAGACCCACCCACAGCTGGGGAGAGGGAACCACCGATTAGATTAGCAAATCTACCACGGCTCATCGTTAGCAGGACAAGTATCACAATTTGACTGTAAAAATATCAACATATATTTTAAATACGTAGCATACAACAGTATAGGTATTCAAATAAAGATACAGAAACTTGCCTCAAAATAAATAAAACAAGTATTTATGGTTTGCATTTAAGCTTAAGCTTTATCGCGCAATAACCTCTGTTATTATTATTATTGAGCAGGCATTAAAAGATACTGTGATCAAAGACAAAAGACATGAGGCCCTTTTTCCACAATCTACGGTACGCTACAGCGGCCGGTGCTTTAGGGCGTGTCCGAGTGCATTTTACTATTTACTGAGTCATCACAACGCTGGGAGAAAAATGACAGCAGCGTTGGTGGTACAGTAACAATGACACTTGCGCCCCTTTACATCGATGGCTTTGAGCTGCTTTGTGTAGTCATCAGATGACGGCCCTACAATTTGCAAACAGCCACCCATTCATCATTTGGTATGCTACACACAAAAGGCATTAAAAAATTCTGGAGAAGTTACAATAAAGAAATGAACTCCGTTATAATACTTTTTAAAGCAATGGCATTTTTAATCGCCTTCAAAATTCTCTTTACTCCAGATGTGTGTCATTTCATTCAGACTTCACCCAGAATGTTCTCTGATATATATTATCTTTGGAAACCTCACGCTTTTTACCAATGTTGAAAATAAAACTTTATAAAAATGGACCCATTGGTGGTTACCGTGGTATCGAAGGCCCAAAATTACTTTTGATTTGTCATGCCCTTGCACAGTGATGTAACTATGTTATTACGATATTAACTCATGCGTAAAGATATGTCTGTAAATACTTCTTTTACCACACACTGTGCTCGTGTAAATTTCAAAGCCACAACCAGAATCCCTGAATGCAAGTAATAACATCATCAGAACTCATTGGGTCAGTGACATCATCTTTGAACCCACCTTGTCAGTGTGGGCCAGCTGGAACATGTTAAATAAATAGTCGTAGTCTCCAGGCTGCACACTTAACAAATCATAGTAGAAATAGTGGTGATAGGAATCAGTGTCATAATATTCATTTACAACGTGAGCACTTTGGCCATCGGTGAAGGAATGATGCGATAAGGCGCGGCAGTAGTCCAGGGCCTCCTCCCACGTTTTGTTCTCCTTCACCAGAACCAAGTTGTCATTGTAGCAGATGTAGGGAATTTTAGTGTCGCAGTTTTGAACATACATCTTTTTGGTCTGCGAGGAAATGGAGCTGCACCTCTCTACGCTGCTCCCTGGATCTGACACCCAGTTTGTGTACTCCGATAATCCGGAAGACCACCTCCATTCATCCCCTGCAAACAGACGGTTGGATTGTTATGGACACTGATGAAGTGACAGTATGGTCGGTCTCTGTTTGAGCGATACACACATAAGCCTCATAAAATCATAAAATGACTTACTCGAAGAACTGTTGATTGAATCTTGTCGAGGATAGAACAGCTCTAATCTTTCCACATATTGCAGTGACAATTCAACACACACGAATGGCACTGCATATTTTTTGTAGCCACAATAGCCAGTGATGCTCTTTTCTAGAGAGATGGCCTGGCCAAGACCATTGGTTCATATTGAATAGCACAGTGATGCTCGTTTCTGATTAGTCAATGGCTGCATTTGAGCCACGAAGAACAAAAAGCGATGTCTCACCCTAAAATTGTCCAAAATTGCTGTAAAATGAGTATTGGGCCACACAATCGTTGATTTGTCTATCAAATTAAAAACAGTCAGGAGTTCATTTGCATGCAATGTCTCAGTGTGAGTATCCTCGACTGGTTGTCTGAGATAGTGGTTCAAATGTTTAATTGTTTTTATTTCTACACATTTATTTTGTTCAATTGCTTATTTGAGAACAATGAAATTCAAAATCCCCCTGTGAAGTTTTGGATGGGCTGTCAGGCAGAATTTCCAAAGCTCCCAACAAAAGCAGTGAAGTGGTCCCTATGCCTGGAAAATAAGCACAGGGCTGGGCTGGAGCTGTAAAAGGTCATGAAAATGTGTCAGTCATTACCGTCTCTGTGCAGTCCTATCCAGATTTGAAAATCCGGATCTCCTAAACTCATAAAGTTACGGAAAGTTGCCAGTTGAGCTCCTTCAGCGGTGCAGTGATCCCGAGCCTCTTCCCATGTCATTGACGTTGACTTGAAGGTAAAGTCGCCACTCTTCTCACAGTAGGCGAATCGCAAAGTTTCACAGTCTCCGGTTGACAACCTTTCAACAGAAACGTCAATCATGTTACAAATAGGAAGAAAGTGATGCATCCATTCGTTCCATCCATTTTATTGGCAATCTGTTATATGGGATTGTAGCTAAATGGACTGTTTTTTGCATGGTTCAGCACATTTAGCATTTCTAATGTTTATTGTAATGTTAACGAGTATTATAAGAGATTGCCACCAAAATGGGCTCTTGCCTTTATCAAAGTTTCACCATTATTGGTTCCAATCTTGCTTACAAACAAATCAACTAATGAAAACACACATTGAAAACATGAACTCTCTGAGGGAATAATTAACACAACCAAAACTAATGATGCCGGTGGATATTGTATATAATTGTACCATGTGACTTTGGGTGAGACGTAACCGCAGCTACCAGATGGAGAGATGATTCTAAGCTTAGTAGTGTTTAAATAAGTTCCATCAATCCAGTCCCAGGAGGATCCTGTTTTCCTCAGACCAACCCAGGCTTCGAAGTTATCGGTAGGAAGGTTTCCTTCATCTTCCTGTGAGGTGACTAGGGCCAAGCCTATAAAGTTACTTCTGTGTGGACAGAAAACAGTACAACAGAAAATTAAAAGACAGTTTCAGTGATTTGAGGTTATTGTCCATTTTTACAGAGTCTGGTGTGAGCTGCTGGAGTTTTTCCAATGGTTAAGTTATGTTATTGGGAAAGGACCTTTTCTAATTGGTGCATTAGTTTACAAAAAAAAATCAAAGAATTTATCATACATTTAGACCGTTCTATCTCTCATAAAGGGCTTGCTATTCTATGTTTAATTGATTAATTGATTGATTCTAAATTTGATTCCCAAAATATTTTTGAATTGTTTTCTTTGTTTTATTTGATGTTGTCCTTTTGCAACATCGGGACAATATCACGTGAGCTATCAACAAATGAAGTACGGTGGTAAGTCAAAGTAAAACTGTGCCTGAAAAAATCTAAATACACCTGCTGCTGTTATTTACAATGTAAATCTTCATGTTGTCTTTTTGCTTACGTGATATTTTCATGCATTTTTAATATGTTAGGTCATGATATTGATAATACGAATAACAAATCGTCTTTACCCTCTGCAATGTGCTCGGGCTTCATCCCATGTCTTATGACTTATCTGCTGCAAATAAGATCTGCGCACCACTGTTCCCAGTACAGACACAGTTGTGCAAAGGAAGTGCAGGAGGAGAATGCATGCTGGGAAGCTGCTCTTCATCTTCCCTCTCATCACAGTTCTGTTGGAGTAGAGAGAATCAGACATTATAACTACAACAGTGATTCCCAACCACTGTGCCGTGAGAGATCATCAGTGTGCCGTGGGATATTATCCAATTTCACTTCAAAAATATTATTTAGTTAATGCAAATGATTTGCCATGGTTGAGCGTCTGTGGCTGCAATGTAGTGACTGGCAGAGTAATTAATACTCTTCCATGTCAGTGGGTGGCAGCATGTAGCAAAATAATGACGTTGTTAATTTAAGACAATAGAATTAGTGATGCGTGCGAGAAGTGGCGGTGACAAGACGAACAACAACTATGGATAAATATTTGAAAAGGAAAAATCCCCGAACTCGGCCCTGCACAAAAAGTTTTAACCCGGATGAAGAGTGTCGTATCAGAGGTGGTCAAAAGGAAGCAGAAACGGTGACCTCGAGGCAGTACAGCAAAAGTTATCTTTGGTTTGGATTTACTGGACCAGGGATCCGACTGCACGGACTCTGTTATACTTGGTGTGTGGGGAAAAGCTGTCCAACAGTGCCGTGGTCCTAATCAAGCTTAAACACCATCTCCAAACAAAACACCCGTCACTTCAAAACAAGAACACGGACTATTTTGTTCGCCAGCAAAAAAAACAAAACAAGCAGCAACAGGCAACTTTTATGACAAAAACTACGTCGGTGTCTGAGAGAGCTCTCATAGCAGATCAGCTTTGTGTTCATCTAAACAGGCCCATGTTTCACACTGAGTGAGTATAAATAAATTGAGAGACTAAATTGTCATATATACTGTATTAGGCTACAATCTATCAAAATATTTGGTTGGTGGTGTGCCGCGAGATTTTTTTAATGTAAAACATGTGCCTTGGCTCAAAAAAGGTTGAAAAACACTGATATAAATAATGCTTCATGTCCAGCCACAACTTATTTGTGTCTGAACAATATTCTCTCTACTGTTTTCTTCGATCAGCCCTGCATAAATGACATAATTTTGGAGGTGGTAATATCTTAAACATCACTGTAACTGTGCCCACTCAGTAGAAAGAAAGGGACTTTATTGATTGCTGTGGGGAAATTAAGTCTCTGCATTAACCCATCCACAATTATGGATGGGTCAAGGGCAATGGCAGGAGTACGGCATATTTTTGTAGGTGGGGGATAGGCTTTGATGAATCTTGGTCTACATACATCCCCAGTCCATCTAATCCTGTGCACGGAATATTCAATATCCAATGGTGACTGTTGAAATTAGATATGTGAGGGAAAAGCATAGTCTAAAGCAGAGATGGGCAATTATTTTTCACAGGGGGGCCACATGAGAAACCAAGATTGTTGCCAGATTATTAAATCATAGAAATTAAATCATAGATCGGATTAAATCATAGAAAATATACTGTACGCTTACTCTTATTCTTCAGCTTTTATTATATTGAAAATCATTCCAAACAGCATGTAAGAACATTAAATTATGCAGTAGTCCTTGAAAACACTACACAGGTTATCGAAAGCAGCACAACATCATCCTGCAGAATATTTCTGTAAACTCTGTTGCACTCTGTAATCTCCCAAATCAGAATAGCGAAAGAGGGTCTGACTCAGGGCACATCCTTTATCATATGTGTCTGTGTTGTACAGTTAAAATCTTGTAGTGCCTCTGGTGAGGGTGTAAGTGTGGAGTATTCACCAGGTGTGTCTTAAACTATCCAGTGTTATGTGCACTGGCTTCTGTTGAATGAAACTCTGGCTGTCCTCGTGTGGTGGGTTACCTACCACGGTCCAATTTGCCCCTATCCGCCTTTTACTGAACTGAAAATATGTTGATTTAATAAAGGCTGAGGCTATTGCACTGTACAATATTGCTGTGATTATTTTAATGGTCTGACATCGAGAGCAAAAACATGTGCGCAAGGTTAATCACTCCTGCCGTTGTCCCTGAGCAAGGCAAGGTAGAAGTTAAGGAGTTGGTATATGGACACAACTGGATTGCTTAACTATTAATGCAACTTATTCTCTTGTCTGTCAAAACTCCTCTCATGTGTGATTACTACGGTGCACCTAGCAACTGATTACCTACTCAATTAGTCACTGTCAATAAAAACGGTGCCACTAATCCGATAATGATTATTCACTTATATTTAGTCTATTTTCCAACATTTTCCTGTTCTTTCATGTAAGCTTAGACAACTAGCTCGTTGTGGATTCATTTACCAGAGACTGTAACTTTTTTAGTATTTGCCTTGGAACGGATCTATCTATCTATCTATCTATCTATCTATCTATCTATCTATCTATCTATCTATCTATCTATCTATCTATCTTTCTATCTATCTATCTATCTGGAATATACAACATGCTTCAGTCACCAGGGAAAATATGACAAGGTATTAGCTTTTGGCAAAAGGTGAAGACATTTTTATACATAGGCCATCAATTCTTTGCCTACAGGCAAAACAGGCAAAAAAAACTTCTTGGAATGAGAACATACGATAATTATTTATGATTTGGAGTGAATTCAACTGAGGGAATTGTTCCATGTTTTTTCTACCCATCAAAGCTTTTCATTTGTTCAGTAGGCTCATGACAACTCAGTGGAAATGACATATGTGTATTACACTCCCATGGTTCCAAACACTGACTTATTTTCTATTGAGAACAAGCCTGACTAGCTATGCAAATAGAGTGTGTAGATTCAAATTCAAAAGACTAAGGGAGAACATTCAGAAATTTATGGACATTAAAAACGCTGTGTTTAAGTACAACTATAAAAGTCTAAAACGTGCCTTCGGCAGGTGTCCTTACACTTGCCTAAAGTGAGAGAATATCACCAAAGATCTGGATGGGTTTTTGCGTGTGCTGTCATGTTCACAAAGGTTTCTGGTTTTCTCCCAACATCCAAAATCTCACCAGTGAAACGTTAAGAATTGGATGTAAGCATATCTATGTGTGTGTTCAGTCTAATGAAGACTTACTCCTGAAGGACAATGGTACAGGTGGCAGGTAGCTTTCCTGGTGTTTTGAGATACTGAAATTACACAGAATAAACAGTAAACATCAGGTGACTATGTTTACAAAAACAATGAAAATGTATGCAAATTCTCAAACATTTGGTGCTAGCATGAGCCATTCAACGATTCTATGTGAAACGTATCACAGTAGCACTAATCAAAGTTGGCATTTAAATCATGCGTTCTACCTGTTGTAGATGAATAATGTTAGCCTTTACTGTTCACCTTGTCTTTTGTACATTTGTTCACACCCATACACAGCTTTTACTTTTAGCTTGCTCTATAGTTTTGTCTTTATTATACCTTATGCTGTTTTATTTCTTATCGTGTCTTGTCTTGTCATAGTGTATCTTATCTTAATAACCACCTACCTCATTATAGGTGGATGTACACGGCCCATCGTGTATAAAACACCATGTGCAGCTCTCACTAGTGTTGCAATATTCCAGACTGGTCTGGGTCTTGAGACCACTTTTTGAAGGTCTCAGTATCGCTCGTATTTTTACTCTAACATCAATAAATTGCCTGTGCTGGTGATGTGGCCGCGCTTAAAAGAATCAAACGATGAACGATGAACGATGAGAGCAGGCTCCCATCTGAGAGTCCATTTCTTTCTTTCTTTCTTTCTTTCTTTCTCTAAATTAATGAAGAAGAATTGGGGCTCTCACCTTTATTTGGTCATTTTCTGTATTTTTATGTATGGAAATTAAATTGGTCAACTGCATTGAACCCATCCATACAGGGGTTTTGACCTTTGAGCATGAAAGTTCACTCTGGAAATTATAATGTTTAATATAATAGGATGGAATAAATAAAGTGAATAGTGTGCAGACATACTAAACATATGTCAAAACATTGCTAAATTTGTATGATATAAAAGCCAGAGTTGGTAAATAAATAAATAAATAAAGAGCCGTAAGAGCCTGATCCTTTTGTGGAGCTGAGCCAAATGAACTGGCTCTCTAAAAAGAGACGGATTTCCCATCACTAGCTTGTGTATTGTCTGATTTATTCGTAAACATCATTATGGTGATTGGGTGTAAAACTTCCTGCTTCAAATGCAACCAACAACGTGACTCAGTGTTATTGTGAAAATGCTGTTGCTGTTTCCCTTGAAAATTGGCTACGTACATCACAAAGAGTTTGTCTGTGCATGTTGTTTTGTACTTGTGGAGTTCTCAAGCTCCAATATACGATGAATAAAAATGCCTAAGTTGATTTCAGCTCTTGGTGTTTGAATTTGAGAAGTGCCCATGGCTTGCCCGTTCTACATGTTATCTTAGGTGTGTCATACAGTGTTGGCGCTGGTCTGACTTTTGTCTCAACCCGCCCTGTGCTCTTGTCTTGGTCCCAATACACTTTGGTCTCGGTCATAACTTTAGCTCTCGGTGTAGGTGGTCTCACATGGTATTCGTAGACCTTGAAACAGACACACACACACCTATTGGCACCTTACTGCTGCCAGTCTAGTTTGGTGCAATAACCACACATTAGCCCTCACATGGCTGTAGTCCAGCCTGGGACCTTTTTGTTGACATCACAAGAGATGTGAGATTTTTCACTTCCACATTTCTATGACAGTGAAGGGTTATCAAATGTGACCAATATCCACACACAAAACTCTAGCAAAGTAATATGCGTACGCAGTCACAGGCACAAAGGTTGTCGATGCACAGTATACATAATGATGACTTCCGTTTATGCACGGCAGCCAGAGGGCCTTGTAAAATGTCACACTGTTCTCATCATCGTCTTACTAAACACAGGACTGAACATGAGACACTCATAAATACTCACAAAGCACACACTTAACGTCTGCCCTGCACATGCACAAATACCACAAACATGCTACGCATGTAAAGATACACCTGGACTTGCACACACACAGACCAATGCCAAAATGTTCCTGTGCAGTTGCCAGTTATGCATTGTTGGCTGCATTCTATCCACTCCTATTCGAGAGTGTGTGCTCCTTTAGAGCAGTCTGAGTGAGGATATCAGTCTGGCTGGATCAAAATGAGAATTATTGCACTGCTTCTGTTGATGGTACGTAAGAAACTCTTCATAACCTTAATAAGCCTTTACAACCTGTGAATAAGAAATTATATGGTATTATTATTTTATTGTTATTATTTATACATGTGCACATGGGAAGGTCAGGTATACCTCAGACATTAACAATGGTGAATGGCCAATAACTTTGTTGTTGTAATCCAGTGACGTGCAGTAGGGTTCGTGGCTGGGGAGGCACTGACTCTTTGTTAGTCAGATTTACAAATATATGAATTCAACAGAGTAGCATAAATTCACCATTCAACTGGCTGCTTGCACATTGACTCCTGGTTATGTTTCATATCCCATATCAGCATTCTTTACACACACATAGGTAAGGTACATATTTGGCCAAAGAAGAACGTTAAATTTATAGCTGCTCAGAGAGAGCGCATTTGCTCTGTACCCTCCGTGTGTTCTTCATTTGCCATCACAAGTATATACAGTCCGCAACAAAAAGACAAATGTAGTTTTATTTTTTTTAAATAACTTTTAATTTTTTACTTATCTTGTTTTATGTAAATTTTGTATTTATTACTAAAAAAGGGCTGGTCTTTTATTTTTGTCGTGGACTGTACAGCAGTGTATGCATGGTAAATGAACTTGTAAATGAAGTCCATTCGCCTATCCTTCTGGACAAATATCTCCATGACTTTGGTGTAAAAGTCCTCCTTATCTTTTTTTAGTTTTCAAAGTCTCTCTGTCTCAGAGAAATATTTTAGCTTATATATATAATCATCTTCCATTTTTGCGGTCAGAGCAAAAAATAAAAATAAACGGACTGATGCGGTGCACTTGACTTTCTCTAATTGACGTTCTTAGGTAGCAATTACCCATAATTCAATTTGTCTGTAATACATGCAGAAGAGTGGAACAAGCCCGTGTGCTCATACACGGTCCTTGTGCTCATACACGCATACAGACTCTAGACTCTAGAGTCTAGAGAGATCAATTGTATTTGTATGCGCTCAACCCAGTTTGTGAGGGATTGTGCAATCCGAGAGGAGGCTCAGCTCGTCGCTGACTCCGTTCGCGTCTTTCCCCTGTATTTGAACAGGAAAATACACAAATTCAGCGATATTGACTATAAAAATGATTGGAATCATACCAAAATTACATTTCTATCACAGATCAGTGGACAGTTATTTATTTATTTATCTTTTATAATTATTTGTTTTTTTACATTTCATGATGGCCCCTGCCTCCCCTGACCGCACGTCACTGTTCTAATCATATTTGCGCTGAGAAATTTTAGTCTTAATGTATTATACACAGTATAATATGCATTTTCTGTTCATTCAGTCAGCCGATCAGTGTGCAGTAAAGAAGTAGGGTTGTAAAATAATCTGGAATAACTAGTTTAATACTTTGGACACATAGAAACATATAAGCACAGACATAATGAAAACCTTATACATTGTAGAAACAAGGACATGACTATCTAGTCATGAATTTGATTTGCTGTAGATGAAACGTAATGTAATAATGTGTTCTCTGAATTGAATCTGAATAAGGTTTGTTTACTGTGGCAGGTATTGTGAAAAAATGAGTTGTGCTAATGACAGAAAACAGACTTTTCATTGATGAGGGGCTCTGGAAACCTTGTAATATTTGGTCAATTGAAAGAACCATTATCGGAAGAGTTACGCAATATCACACCAACCTGTCAAATATATTAGATTAAACTGTGAACTCTACAAAAGTGAGACTGCAATTGAATGGTTGTCTGGCAAGTCTTTGAATTGTTAAATGGACACATTTTCCATTTAGAATTGCGACCACTGACCGACCAAATTAGGCTTCACACTAAGCGCAGCTGTTTTTAAGCTCGGTATATTGTTCTCTATTTTCAGTCATAGAATGATATTTGATAAGGCACATGGTTATAGTATAAATGTGTTAACATTTTACACTGTTTGTGCATAATGGTAAATGGACTGCATTTATGTAGCACTTTTATCCAAAGCGCTGTACAATGTTTGTCTCTCATTCACCCATTCATTTATACATTCACACACCGACAGCCGAGGTAACCATGCAAGGCCCACTTGCTTGTCGGGAGCAATTCAGGGTTAGGGTCTTGCTCAGGGACCTTCGATCACTAAGCGACCACCCTACCACCTAAGCCTCCACTGTCGCTCTGATTAAGGTGTTAGAATGTATGTCTGTTGAAATGAACAAGCTCTTTTTTCCTCTTAAATGATGACATATATACTGTATATGAGTATATGTAATGGGTCAAATTCTGGATTTTTCGTAGAATTATGAGAAAGACACTCACCACTCTGCCCAGATGATTTTATAACATTTTTTTTTATAAAAGTGACAACTTTTCTATTTCCTCATGGAACAGTAAAAAAAAAAGGTAAGCCATTTAGGGGTTCTGTGTTTCTGTGTTCTTCATTAGTCCTCCTAATGCCTGGATGACATCACTAATGAAGTCATGACATGTTATAACGTGAAATTCAAAATACGAAGATACACATTTTAAAAAGGAACATACGCGCAACACAACATCAACTTGTAACGACACGTAGAAAAGTGACAACGGAAGTACAACATCTTTCAAAAGACGTTATCCGACCCGTTCAATATTTATAATGTCCTGTTCATGATATAGCGCAATAACATCATAGTATTACATTTATACGTAGTGTTCTCATTTTGTTGTAGGTTACATTGACCACCCAGGTGGAGCCTGTCCGCACTGAAGACAGGAAGCATGCAAAGGGGGTAACTGCTTTATCTTTAATATTGCAAAATCATTCCATAATTGTTGAAGCTGATTGAAAATAAAGTCTGTGTTCAATATCTTCTGTGAATCGAACAGGAGCTTTTGGTGCGCTCTAAGAGAAGATGGGTTTTGAGTACGTTTTCATTGGAAGAGGAGAAACCTGGACCATATCCAGTCAAAATTGCAAAGGTGGCAAAGACCGTGAAGAGTAGATGAATCACCATTGAATGTGACAGCTTGTTGGCCCATCTGGTCATGTGCTGTGTATTGACAATAAAAGGTAAATTTTTGGTGTCCCCTCACTAGATGTTTAATGACAGGACAGATCCTGCGATGAACACACACAAATTCAAAATATCTGGAAACGGTGTGACCAAGGATCCAATGGGTGTTTTCTCCATCGATGAACACACTGGAGAGGTTTATGCACACAAACCTATCGACAGGGAGAAACAAGCTTTTTTCCATGTGAGCTATAATGGGATTATTACTTGTTAATATCCTAAATCTTTTTTTTTTTTTTGCAAATATAAAACCAATTAAATGAACACCTTCATCCACAGATCATGTTTGAAATCTTCAACAAACATACTGGCGAGCTAATCGACAGGCAATTATCTTTTGATGTGGAGATAATTGACATTAATGACAATGCACCTCTCTTCTTGAATCGTTTCTTGAGTGCTCAAGTAAGGGAAAATATAGAAGAAGGTGAGCATACAGTTGGTCTAAATATTCAGCCAAAATATTGCACTAAACTGCCTCGACAACCAGACAAACATAATCTTTCAAGAGGAGTGCACCATGCTCCCTCTGCCATTTTGACTCTCTTAATCACAATCAATGTGTCCCGTGACCACACCTTTCCCTCTTATGCTGCGTTTCCTGAACTTATATCAGGGAATTTGCCAGTGCAGCTGCATGTCACGGACATTGATGACGAGAATACTTTGAACTCCGAAGTCAACTTCAGAATAATTTCACAGAATCCCTCCGAGCCCAAAATAAGCTTGGAACAGTTGGGTGAGAGAAAAACAGCCCAACTCAAGTTCAAAGGATGCTTTGACTACGATGTAAGGCTTAAAAAATAACACACATCCATCCATACTGTTTGTAAAATAAACTCTTCATATAACACTTTCATGTAACACATTTCAGATAATTAAAAGGTACACTGTTGTTGTTGAAGCAAGAGATCTGGGAACGCCGTCCCTCAGCTCCACTGCCACTGTTAACCTCAATATTGTTGATGCAAACAATCATCCACCTACATTCAAGGAGAGAGAAGTAAGGAAATCATCATTATTATCATTATCATTATTATTAGTAGTAGCAGGAGTATTAATATGTTTAAGACATTAACATATTAAGGTGTGTGATGTTAAAAAATTTGTATTTTTGCCTGTCCAGTACCGTGGCGAGGTTCAAGAAATGGAAACCAAGGAGGTTCTAAGAATTGCTGTGGAGGACAAAGACAGACCTAACACACCAGCCTGGCGCGCACGATATATTTTACAAAAAGGAAATGAGGATGGAAACTACAAAATTGAAACTGACCCCGAAACTAATGACGGCATTTTGACAGTTATCAATGTAATTCTGCTGTCATCATTCTAAAGGCCCTTCAGAGTGGCCCATGGTAGCTATCTATGCAATTATCAAAGCAGTCACACTGATACAAACTTTGGTTCAATTTACAGGGGAAGGATTTTGAGAGGACAACTTTCGCCACCATCCAGGTTCTGGTAATGAACGAGGAACCCTTATATAAGTGTGGCGCTCAAGGAATGACTCAAGAACCGGACACTCTTGTTTTTGATGCTATCAACATCACGGTCAAGGTTATTGACGTCAACGACCAGCCTGAGTTTGATAAGAAAGTGGTAGACGTGTATGAAAAAGAAGAGGAGCCGCCAGGGAAGGTTCTGTACGCTCCAACTGTTCACGATGTTGATTCTGACGTTAACAACATCAGGTTTTTGGCCCTTCATTGTACCTGTAGAATGACCACTTTGAATGAATTATTTGTTTTAAAGGACTGTACATAATAACCTAGTATAATATGTGAATGTATGATCTGGTCCACTGTCCAATTTATCCTCCCGTGACCAGGTATGTGCTGTTGCAAGATGAAGCTAAATGGATGGTCATTAATAAGAAAACGGGACAAATCAACTCAACCAAGAAGATGGACAGAGAGTCGCCCTTTGTTAAAAATGACACGTACAAAGTCATCATAGGTGCCATAGATGACGGTATGGGAGAGGTCTATACTCTATTGTATTAGCACATTGAATTGCCTTGTGCCTGAAATGTGCTGTACAAATAAACTTGCCTTGCCTAGATGAAACAGTGGGAGATTTACTGTACTCATTTGTTGTGTTTACCCAGGTGAGCCTCCAGCCACTGGCACCTGCACCGTCCTGATCCACCTGGGGGATGAGAATGATAACGCTCCTCAGTTGACTGACAAACATGTAGTTATGTGTGGGAATAAGGTGAACAACATGAAAGTGAAAGCTCATGACCCAGACAACGCTCCTTACAACGAGCCCTTTACGTTCACCCTGGACAGTGATGAGACAACACTGAGACAACAATGGAAAATAGATGCTGCATCTGGTAAATACAAACGAACCTTGGTTACTCAAACATTACTCTCTTTTGGGTCATTTGAGTTGTTTCCATCACAGAGAGAGCTTCCTCTGCTAGTATACTCCTCTCTTTATATCTCCAGGTGAGCTCTCTGGCCTGAAGACACTTCCTTATGGTAACTATTTGGTGCCATTGGTGATTCAGGACCAACAGGGCAAGGAGGGAAGGAATACTCTGGCATTGACGGTGTGTGACTGTGGAAAAAGAGATGTGTGCCGTGGAAAACTACCAGTCAAAACTAGATTTGGAGCACCGGGCATAGGATTGCTGTTCCTCGGACTGCTGTTGTTCTTCTGTTAGTGTTGGAAAGATTATTTTTTCACTAATAAAAAGCTATAAATATCCGCTGGCCTCCAAAAATAGCTTTAAATTAACCTTAAACATTTGGCAATTATATATAATTTGTCATCATGAACTCTGTGTTATTTTCATGTGTTTCTGCAGTGCTGCTACTTGCGATTTTGTGCCACTGTGGAACGAAGAACGTCAAGAATATTCCTATTGCGCAGTGTGACGGAAACCAGACTCTCATTAGATACAACCAGGAGGGTGGAAGCTCTGAATGCAAGGTGAATTTAGTGTGTGTGTTTGTGTGTGTGTGTGTGCATTATGTCTACCTATTTTACAGCTTTTACAAGATACTATTATCTACAGGGATGTATCAGTACATACTACAGAATAAGTGTTTACAGTATGTGTGTATCACATTAACTATTTTTGTGAGAAAGAGGTGTAAAATTATGTCTCTCTCCTAACGTTGACATATATAACCTTGTACTCATTGTATATGGCTGTATTACTCTTTTCACATTGGCAACCATCAGTGTTAGGGAAGCTACTTTGAAGCAGTAGCTTTTCAATCTGCAAGCTACTCATGTCTGACTGAAGTAGTGATGCTGTACATAGCTAAATAGATAGATAGATAGAAAGATAGATAGATGGATGGATGGATGGATGGATGGATGGATGGATGGATAGATAGATAGATAGATAGATAGATAGATAGATAGATAGATAGATAGATAGATAGATAGATAGATAGATAGTTCGATCCCCATGTCGAAGGTCCCTGAGGAAGACCCTAACCCCAAATTGCTCTTGGCAAGCAAGTGGGCCTTGCGTGGTTACCTCAGCTGTCGGTGTGTGAATGTGTGTATGTGAGGGTGAATGTGAAGTAAGCATTGTAAAGGGCCTTGGATGAAAGCACTGTAGAAATGCAGTCCATTTATACTAAAAATTATCTAACTACATTACATGTTCTGTCTTACTCTCAAAGCAATGTACCTTTGTATGTTTAAAGTAAAATTGTGGTCTGAATCAAGTTTGACAACATTGACAACACTTAGTTCTTTAAAACTACATTGCTACTTGAATTCACAATTTATAGCTGGCTACTCCCCATCTTTGGGTGCAATGTCTGTTTTCGTCCCTTCCAGTCTGAGCCCGCTCTCCTCCTGACAGGGAGCTTAGCCAGGGGAACCATACACAAGCAGACCATCACACAAGTACGCTCCCTCATTCAGCCGCTCATTCTGTTGGTTGATTTTTCCAAGGCAAAAAAACTTGGGTGTGTGTGATGTGTGTGCTCAGGACTCGATACCAAAACTGGCAGAGTCACTGTGATTTGTTTTCAAAATGTTGCTCCAGTTCCTGTGAAATCAAATGGCAGCTATAATCCACTTACAATCAAGCGCTGGAAACATGGTAGAAACTGTTTACTGCCAATCAATCTCTCAAACCACTCAATCATGAGCCACAAAAGGGAAATTAGCTACACTAAGCCCTGTAGTTGTTTGGCTTTGACAGTGATTAATGATTTTCTTTGCCTGACTAGGATTTTGCAGTGCCTCCGATAATGACTGGAGACAAGGAAATGTACACTACTCCTAGCCACGCGCAGGTGAGTAATATTACAGCTCTGCCCACAGTTAGACATGAAAATAACTATCGTGGAAATTATTTATAGCAATAGACGTTATGGCTCCAGATTTGACATATAAAATCCTTTGTTAATCGTCCACATTCATTTAATCTCACTATATTTCTCCTTCAGATGAACACTTACATGTCGACCTCGGGCAGTCAGCAACAAAGAGAACGTCTAAGAAACGGAGGAGGGCAGGAAATGTTGAAAAAGGTTCAATTATTCGAGAGCACCTGCCCAGCTTCACATTCAAGTCGACCTACAACTATATTTAGATTTAAGAAATAGAAAACAATTTGGGATATAACTAAAGTGTTGAATAAATATGCAACAACATGCCTATTTTTATTTTAGCTCACTCATTCCCTCCAGACTTCATTAAAATAATTTCAAGTGTAGCTGTGACAAATACACAGTTAAATGGCTTCATTACTATTTAAATGGTAAATGGACTGCATTTATATAGCACTTTTCTAGTCTTGAGATCACTCAAAGCGCTTTACAATGTTTGCCTCTCATCCACCCATTCATACACACATTCACACACCAACAGCCGAGGTAACCATGCAAGGCCCACTTGCTTGTCGGGAGCAATTTAGGGTTAGGGTCTTGCTCAGGGACCTTCGACATGGACGGGCAGGGATCGAACCAGCAACCCTTCGATCACTGGGCGACCACCTTACCACCTAAGCCACGTCGCCCGTATTTAGCATTGTTTAGCTTGCTCTTAATCAGCTTGCCTAAAAATATCTTACTGAAAGGAGTGACTCAAGACATCCTGACTACAATATATAAAGGCGGACTTTATGGCCAAACATATAAAAGTACATGTGTGGCCATTCATTTTATGAAGTTCAGCCGTTTCAGCCACACCCATTGCTAACAGGTGAATAAAATCAAGCAAATAGCCACGCAATCTCCATAAACAAACATTTGCAATGGAACGGGTCATCCTGAAGAGCTCTGTGACTAAATTAGACACTCGGACTAGTAAGACTGCATTCACAACTATTTCTTCAATTTCAGTACTCTTCATTGACCGCACAGAGGAAAAGCGACTACCTGGTGAATGCTGCTGTTCATGGCTTAAACATCTCTTATTAAATTGATAAAATCTAAGCCAATATAAATGTATATTTGTTCTATTTATTTTTCTTTGAGCATTTATATTTTATGCAACATGGGCTACAAGAACTTAAGAGCTTCCTTTCTCTGAATAGAATGTTACATCGAATTTCCACCAACCTGGCGACCTGCTGGTTAATCAACACATTGCAGATCACATAACTAAGGTAAGACATGTGACACTTTGTGTAAAAGTAAAAGAAGAGGCTTATACTAATAACGCTGTCGTCACACACATTTTCGAAAGCTTTCACACTAGATGTATTATGCTACGACGTGGACGTTATGGATTTGTTCCATTCCACAGAAACTCCAGATGCTTGATGAAAACCCTGTGGTGCACCCGGCGTATATGGCCCATAATTATACCTACGAGGGTGAGGGCAGTAAATGCTACTCACTGGAAGCACTGTCAGACTACAACCATGAAGAGGATCTTCAGTTTCTCAACAATTTGGGCCCAATGTTCAAGACCTTGGGACAAACAATACATGGAAACCATGACCAGGTTTAAACTGGAATATTAATTGTTCCTTATATTATTGTAATTACCAGGTGACCGGGTGACTCACCTGGTAGAGCGCCTGCCACAAACCACAGCAGTGCAGATTCAATTCCGATTTGCACCCCATGCTGCATGTCATCCCCTCTCTCTGCCCTGTCCTTCCTGTCTATCTCTCTACTGTACCTAAATGAAGAAGAAATGGCAAAAAAAAAAAAAAAATCTCCACAAAAAAATTCTGATTACTGTCAGATAGATCTTGTGTTATCATGAGAAGATGCTTCCATATGGTATGATGCTTTCATTTTGTATTTTTATTGTAAATATAGGGCTGAGCAATACAGTTCCTGAGACAATTTTTTAAGTCTATATTTTGCTTAAAGACTAAACAAACTGAATTTGTGCACTGTGTTATGGGTGATTGTAATCATTTAAGAGTTAGCATTCATACTTGTGAGCTTTTGTTGCTGTTCTGGTACCAAATGGCGGTAATGGCATAAATGTGTCATGCAGCCATATTTCCTCATCCTTATACGTTTGTTACCAACTTGATCCAAGTAATTGTAAATCAAATGTAGGTGAGGTTTTAAAATGTGTAAGTAAGTAATCAGTAAACGCCATAGAAGTGTGTGGGTGTGTGTTTGCGTGCTGGGGACATTGTTTTAATTGCTGCAAATTAGGTGGTAACACAGTAATTAGACGCAGTTGCATTTCATTGTCACATCTGCAGTTGATGAACCAATCAGGCAAGAGCCGATTAGGGCTCTTGTGACAAAGACTGCAGGGCAGCCCCTGCATGCTGAAGAAACTGAGAAGTGTTTGGTTATTTTGTATTTTTGTTCTATTTTTTTTAGCACAATTTATCCTTTTCCTTTTAGTTTTGTCTCTGCTAATAAAATAAAAGTACCCTTGCCATGTGGACATGTGGTTGAGTCTCTGTGACTCGCGAGAGAAACAGCCTTAAGATACATTTTTCTAATCTGAAACTTTGGAGTTGAACTCGTAGACATTCTGCATCTCTCATTGGTGAACATCAGAGAATGAATAATTCCATCCATTAATGCACAATGTACATGTAAATGTAATAAGATTCACCTCACCCCCAACACACACAAACAAACACACACACATACACGTTCCTTGCATATTCCATTGTTGTAGTAATTCTAAGTTGCCTGTAAAAATGTCACAAATTCCTTTCTTTCTCCCTTCTTATTTGTAGAGTTGCACCCTACTCAGTGTTGCCTTCCTGGAACACATAAATAACTAGAATGACATTCATTAGGGTGCATACCACCGCCTAAGTCACATATGTCAAACTCAAGGCCCGCGGACCAAAACCGGCCTGCGATGGCATTATCTTTGGCCCGCATGATAATATCCAATTACTATTAGAGCTAGCCCGCCGGTATACAGTGGGACAGTAAAAAAAGGTCGCAAAATTAAGTGTCTGAAATTTCGGTGTTTCTGTGTGACATCACAAGCCATCTTAATGCGCTCAACCTGCAGCTTCAGGGGCGGGACCGTGTGATCACAGACCTGTACGCTGCTGTGAGGGCGTTTAAAACTAAGCTAAACCTGTGGGAGACGCAGGTGCTGCAAGAAAACTTGAGCCATTTTCCGTGCTGCCAAACTATGAAAGAGCAGGTCTCTGCCGCCGTGTTCCCGAGTACACAGTTTGCTGAAAAACTCAGCTTACTTGGTGCCGACTTCACACGGTGATTTGCCGACTTTGAAGCCCAAAAAGGCAGGTTTGAGCTGCTGGGTAATCCATTTGCAGCTGACGTGGAAAGCGCACCATCAAACCTCCAAATGGAGCTGACTGAGCACCAATGTTGAGACACACTCAAGGCAAAGTATGAGTCTGTGGGCCCTGCACAGTTTCCACGTTTCATCCCCGACACAATGCCCCATCTGCGTAACAAAGCTGCTCAAATGCTCTCTATGTTTGGCAGCACGTACCTGTGTGAACAACTGTTCTCTTTGATGAAGATAAACAAAACATCACACAGGAGTCGTCTTACTGATGAACACCCTCCCTCAATCCTGAGGATTTCCTCAGCTCAGAGCCTGCTGCCGAACATTGATGAACTTGCATCCAAGATGAGACGCCAAGTATCTGGCTCAGACTAGAGTGCATCAGAGAGCAGAAAACTGAGGTTTAATATACGTTTACTTTTTGCACTCTTTACTTGCTACTACGGGGCATGTTTGGTTTTTCTTTGAAGGAAATAATTTTTTGGCTGTTGTTGGCCTGTGGGAAAATGTTTTCATTAGAAATTACTATGGAAAGCTGCAGATCAAGCCATAAGAAATGAATGCAGCTGATTTTTCATTTATTTAATGATTAATGTTGTTTTATAGGCAATAACTTGTAGGCTTTGTTAGTTCCAGGTTCAATATGTGCAATGAGGTCATTTCAATAAATTTTCAATCAACATTGAACCAGTCCGGCCCTCGACTTGTACCAATCTTTTTAATTTTGGCCCACTGTGTATTTGAGTTTGACACCCCTGGCCTAAGCGGAACAAGTGCAGAGCCGATTAAGGTGCAACAGTTAATTACAGGACAACAAAATGTTCTAGCATGCCCTATGCCTCAGTATTAAGAAATACCCTTGGCGGCTCTGCACCTTGATCTGGGCTGAAAACCATTTCGCTCTAACAAGCCGACACATAAACAGGTCTAATAAATTACCTCCTTGGCTTAGCTCTGATAAATGATTGATGTGTTCGGTTTCCTTTATTCTGCTGTGGTACGTAAACAAAGTTTCAATTATGTTCACTGCAAGTATGACTCACTCTCAGCCAATGAGCCACCCAATGCAGCATTGCCTGGACGTGTGACCAGATTCCTGCTTTACATCATAAACTCATACATTAGATTTTATATAGAGAGATTTACTCTCTCACTGTTTGCCTCTGTCCCCCTCTTTCACGCTCTCTCTCTCCCTCTCTCCCTGTATACTGTATATACTACATACACATAAATACATATATCAGTGGCGGGCCCTGCATTTGGTACCTGGGCCACCACTGACATATATACTGTATAATATACCAGAGGGAAAACAGGTATTTTGAAATTGGGTGCACTCTGATCTGGACCCAGATTAATTTTTTGAAGTTAAGGTAAATAAATGCATCATCCCCTTCACTGCCGCATGAGATAAAAGCAAATGTAATAAGAAAACAGAAATTTACAATAACAAGACCAGATTTGTTCCAGCCTGTTTGGTTCTGCAGGATTATGCACTGCACTGTGTGACCTAGTTTATGAATGCATGTATTGAAAAACACAGAACAGGTGCATGCATTGCATGCATGACTCCATTAACAAATAACAACTGCACAACTTTGCTTCTGTGGAATCTTATGCAAGACAAAGACAGATGCACATACATTAGACACAACTATAAACTATTACTGGGTGCTGCACACACCCAGGTGCTGCAAGGTTTCAAAACATTCAGGTAACACCTTTCAGGTGTGAAGTCATTTGATTTATCATCTGCCCTCCCACTCATATATATCAGCTCCAAACAAACACCAATTATTGGCATATTCTCACACTTTGATCCAGGTTCCCATAGGAATAACTGAGGACCGAACTTTAATACAATATCGACTTGATCATGTTACGTCTTGCTCTTCTCGTGATGCTGGTAAGTTGTAAGTCTTTCTAAATGAGTTTCACGATTCTAGAAGAAAATGTCTTAACCTGCGCTTCTAGGAAGAATCTTACAAGTTAGATTCTAGCCAAAAGAATATGGATTTGAGATTGTACATTACTATAATTTTCATAGTCAGGTCATATCAGGTACAATATTTACTTAATCAGTGACATCATATTACTAACGAATAACAGAAAATTACATTCAGTTTGATAATAAGTGACAGCCAACTAGCAGCACAGTGGCATGGTGGTTAGCACTGTTGCCCCACAGCCAGTGGGTCGTGGATTTGAATCCTGGGGTCGACCTCCAGAACTTTCTGTGTGGAGTTTCCATGTTCTCCACGTGTCTGTGTGGGTTTCCCCCACCCACAAAAACCTGTACGTTAGGCTAATCACTCCTGCCATTGGCAAGATCTGGAGTTGGTGAGTTGGTTCCCAGGTGCTGTGTG